>JAGDQP010006904.1:0-16481 GCA_022664845.1 Lepisma saccharinum | reverse complement strand
ATGTCACTATTTTTTATCTTCTTTTCTTTAGTGGAAGGTATAATACAGTGATTTTCTTCACTGCAGATTCAAAGGCTCATACACAAAAGAAAAGAAGATAAAAAATAGTGACATATACACTCTACTCCACTTTCAGTCCCCTTTCAATTGTTCCCACAATATTTTGCTTATTTGCTTTTTAAATTCAGTCAGAGACGCAGAGCGCCGACAATCGTCCGGAATATCATTATAACACCTAGCTAAATAGTTTTTGAGCCCATTTACGCCATATAATGTTGAATCGTATTGTTCAAGATGAACACGTGCTTGATTTCTGGTATTGTAGGAATATAGTTCTTTGTTCAAAGTGAACTGAAGGTTTTGATGGATATTTTTCTTAATAGCGTTGAACACGTATAGGGTTGCAGCTTGTTTACACAACGATTGAATTGGGAAGATATTCGAAGTACAATAAGTTTCTATATTTGGATGGCGGGGTGGGAAACCCCATAGAATGCGCAAGGCTCGGTTTTGTAGGATTTGAAGAGGATGTAGCCCTGTTTTCTTACTTCGACCCCATAGTATAATCATATAAGTTAGGTGTGAGTGTACAAGGGCATAATAAATTTCTCTCATACGATTTACCGTCAAAATGTTACGAAGTCTATGAAGAACACCTACAACTGGGGATACTTTCTTACATATATGAGCGATATGCTTTTGCCAATCTAAGTTTTGATTAATATACAGACCTAAATATTTTGTTTCAGCTGTTTTTCTGATGAGATGTCCATCTAAAGAGATTTTTATGTCAGAACCTGTAATGGCACTAGCTTTTTTATGAAAAATTATATATTCTGTTTTATTTACGTTAAGGGAAAGTTTATTTATTGACAGCCAATCCTGGAGAATATATAAATCATTTTGCATGTTATTTTCCAATTCATTTACGGTATCTGCTATGTATAATACATAATTATCATCTGCAAAAAGGATGGGTGTTCCTTTCAGGTTAAGATGAGAAATATCATTTATGTATATTAAAAATAGTAAAGGTCCAAGCACTGATCCTTGGGGAACTCCACAATTTGTATTTATAACATCACTTTCAAAATTATTCGTAACAACATACTGCTTTCGGCCTGTTAAATAACTTATAAACCATTTTAATGGAATTCCTCTTATTCCCACGTTTTCTAACTTTTCAATGAGGATATGGTGATCAACAGTATCAAATGCTTTACTTAGGTCAATAAATAAGCCTGAAGCTATCTTTCCCTTGTCTAAAGCGTTTACAATCTGAATTATTATTTCTATTCCTGCCGATTGCGTGGAAGATCGTTTTCTAAAGCCGTATTGATGTTTGTAAAGACATTTTATTGATGTTAAGTAGTTGCGTAGTTTTTTTTCTACGCACTTCTCCATAATCTTCGATAAAACTGGTAATATGGAAATTGGCCGATAATTATTCACATTTTCCGGATCACCAGATTTAAAAATTGGGATTACTTTGGCTAATTTACATCCCTCAGGAACCTCTCCCTTAGTAAATGAATAGTTTATAAATCTTGCAATTGGCTGGCTTAATTGATCCATACAGTTTATAATAAGGTTGTTTGTTATCCTATCTTTAGTTTGGTTTGTTTTGGCCTTTAAACCACCTATAATATTCCTAACTTCCCACTCAGTAACAGGGTTTAAAAAGAAGGATTTGCAATAGGTGAAAGAACCAAAGATGTCTTGAGTGTAAAATAGCAGTACTGTTGTATCTGAAACTTTGTGTAAATAAATAAATAAAAGAGTTCAGTATAAAACTTAAAAAAAAAAAAATCCCAATTCATTATCAAGCCAAGGGTGTACTCCTGTATCTTGTTTGTACTGGTCACTGCTGGAAATTCCTACACGCACATAAGTAATTCGTTAAAAAACTGTACTAGTATTAGTAGAACGGCTTCTGATGATGTGAACTTTTAAGAAATGAAGTAGTGTTGTTTCTCCAAACTTGCGCTGAAAAGTTCGATGAATCTAAATAATGGCTAAGTGACTAGTAACTTGAATCTCAGACGCGAGATGGATCTAGTGTTGACGACTTGTTGCACCCTCTGTGGCGTTTCTGGGAACTTCTTCGAATAATGTTAGCGCGAAGCAGACAAGTGTTGCAATATCAATATAGAAAGTTTATTTTCATTCGAACCCTTGACATTTATAATTAAAAAAAACCGTATTTAATTTTATTGTACCTATGTGCGCTGTTTTTCATTGTTTTTTCCAACATGACGTAAAATATATAATCGAAGAAGCGGAGAGACAAGTAGTATTAAACGCTTTGTTTTATTCAATCTTTCCTATTTCAAGCTAAGAAAACTTGTGTAAGATTAGTTTTTTTTTCTCTCTCTCTCTCTCTTTGAAACTTTAAGCACAGGAATATTAGATTTTAATCCAAAAATAAGGTGATTTGGTTTAAGACGAACACACAGGAGTCAAAATGAAAATAAGTTCCAATTTTGTCTTTAAATATAGTCTTATTATTATTATTATTATTATTATTATTATTGAGAAGAAAGATGCTGTGTTACTGTCGCAGAGACGCAGAAGCTTCACACTTTCACAGTCAGTCACGTATGCTGAAGGGTGGTTTCGCGGGTCTAGTGGGTTCGGAAGGGGGGGGGGCAATGTCTGAGCATGAAATAGACGTAAAATATATATATTAAATTACACATGAAATTATACTAATTTCACATAAAAATCTGAATTTCGTTTGAGAGGACCCAGGACCCCACCCACCCCAATCACACACATATTCTACTTGAACATATCTTTAGGACAAAAGGCGTAGCAGGTAGATACTTAAAATAAATTTGAATGAAAGAAAGAAGCACACTGCGTCATTTGCGTGTTTCAGTTGTTGGAACAGTTTACAAAAATAATATTTTTTTTTCCTTCCTGGAGGGGATTGCCTGAATCCATCCATTCTCTTCCCATTTGATGAATATTGTATCACATACATACTGTATGTACATGTATTCAAACATATATATATACACACACAACAAACAGTATTTGGGAAAGGAGGGTAATGCATGGTAATAATAAATACGAAGCCTTTTTTTGTTTAAAAAAATGTAGAAGTGTAAAAAGCTCTATTTTAACATAATGTAGTTTAGAGCTATTTGAAGACATTTAACATCAGGTGTGGCTCACACACGGAAGGAAATGAAAGAATATTTTTGTAAAGTTCCTTCAAGCACGTAAGGCAGATGTTTGCCCTCGCTGGTCTATACAACCAGAAACAAGTGAGGAAAAACATGGTAAGTTGTTGGGGGAGGCAACAAACTATAGGGAAAGAGGATGTGAAGAAATTGACCATACAACAAAACCCATCTGACTTCCGTGTTTTGTTGACTTCCTTCCGATTAACAAGACAAGGAGAATTAAAAAAGTGAAGAAAAAAAAACTAATGAAAGAGGAAAAAATAAAACAATAATTTGTGAGAAAGAACATTAGTGAAATGCAGGTGCATCTTGCTTACTAACATGTGTGTACATTGTTCCTATTTATAGCTAATTATAAATATATATTGGGCTGCGAGTGACTGATGGATGATGTTTCGCTCTCAATGCAGTGTGTGTCCGGTTTCCTACCGACCGATATGGTAAAGGGACTGTCTCCTCGATACGGCTATATTAACACCATTGTTGACAAAAGCAATCTGTAATTTCCGTTAATTTCTCTCTTCATTCATGAATCAACGTATGTTTAATAAGTATTTTTTTTTTTTAGCTTGACCAACAGAAGTAGCACACAAAAGTTGAAAATACGTGGATTAAACGTTAGTACCGAAACGTTCTCTTAACGTTGTAAATGTACCGAAATAAATGTCCGCCTGATCGACGGTTTATTCGACGTTGAAGAATCATTGAGAAGAAACGATGAAGAAACGGGTTTAGTTGGCCAAAACAGAGAATGAATGCTGTCTATTGGTATACACACATTTAGTTTTATTTTATCCGTTGATTTATTTTTCGTTGGTAGTTCGATGCGTTGGCCACTTATCCAAGAATGCCACTGAAGAGGCCACTACTCTTTTACTGTATCGTTGAAATTAAATCTTTGTTGAAATATAGAGTAAAATTCAACCTGTTTTCAAGATGCAAATGAAAACATGAAAAATCTAGTTATTTTCATTGTATTTGCTTTTAATTATAATGTTTAAGCAATAAGATTAGGCATACAAGTGTCAAACGAAATCTAGGACATAGTATGAATGGTAGTTGAAAGTATGTCACATTAACGTCGTATCAACAAAATTATAACTTGGCTGAAATATGGTTTAAAATTCAATCCATTTTCAACGTGTACATGAGAACACCAAAATTAGTTTGTATCATTCAATTGGTTTTTAATTCTATTTTTTGACATAACCACATTAGCTGATAAAAAGAAAAGATAAATACAGTACTATTTTAAGATCAATGTAAAGTAACAATCTCCAACAAAAGATGGCAGCACTACCTCCGTGTATGTCTAATGCAGATTTATCGTTACACGAAATTTCAATGCTGCTTCTACAAATTCAAGCCTAGAGAGTTCTAACTTTCAGCTTCATTGTTATAGGTTTTGATATTCACAACAACAATCAAGCAATTTTAACAATGAACAAGAAAGAAAATAAAAAATCGGCTTTGATCGAACCCTTGAATTGGTTATGAACTTTCTTCCCTGAAAGTTTGAACTCTCTAAGCTTGAATTTGTAGAAGCAGCATTGAAATTTCGTGCCACGATAAAAATACATTAGACATATACGGAGGTAGTGCTGCCCTCTTTTGTTGGAGATCATTGCTTTACATTAACCTTAATACAAAAAGAAATTACATAGGTACCTACATTACTTCCCCTCACAGTCTTTACTCAAATCATGTACTTGTCGTAGCTTGTACAAGTTTTTGCAGTCCTTCTTCAACTAATGTCTGTGCCATGATACCCAACCAACTTTTAACTCCATGCATAATCTGGACATTACACATCGTTCCATTTCCTGTATCAATCCCTCTTAGAATTAGAGACAAGGAAATGTGTACAGACTAAAAAGTCCTATATTTTCATGGTAATTGAATGGATTCTGCATCACACCACATGTTCCATGCTAATTCGGCATGACATCACACTCTCGACTATAATTAAAAGCTTGAATCAGTGTTACACCAACCCACTAACTTGCGGCGCCCCGCGCCACTGTAACAGGAATAATATGTTCTGCGTATTTGCTGTGTGCTACGTTAAAATTCAAAATTAATGTGAGGTTTGAAAACTTCCAATCCTCATTTTGAACTGTCGCTAACAAAAACATTGAATTTAAAAATATTATCATTTAAATAGTCAATAGAAGTAAAGGATCTGGTAATGCTATTCGACATTTTCTAATTTTTCGTTTTGTGACTTTGATTTCTACCACAGAACAGAAATCGCATTCATTTGCCTCATTAATCTTCACCTCTCTTGGTTTTACTGTACAAAAGCCTCACATAATTTATGGCGCCCGAACAGGAACTAAGTAAGTTTTTAATAAAGTTTCGTTGCTAGCACGAAAGCTAGGACGTGTGGAAAGTGAATTGCGATTGGATCCACGAAATCAAATCCGCCACCCATGGAGTCCCTTCCTACCTTCTCTGTGCCATTTTCCTATTTTGTTGTAGTTCGAGTCCTTCAGTGGATGGCGTTAAAGTCGACTAAAAGAAATGTCGTTCCACTTTGTTGTTAACAATAAACCGCCAACTTTTCTGTTTATATACATCTTTGCTTGTACACACTGCAGAGAAGAGTCACACATAACGTTATCACTGCACAGAAGGCACAACCGACAATGAAACTCCATGCAAAGAAGTATATAACAAAGGGAGTACAAGGACGACAATTGAGAAGGTAACAAGCAAATCCTCACATATCCATTTTTTAAATGAAAAAAGTTGTTCGTTTTAAGACCTGCCAGGACTATGTACTAAATCACCTCTCCAGCCACGGAAGATGTTGTTGGTATGGTGGTCTATGGCGGAAGTGATCCATCATGTCTTTCTCAGCGAGGTGAAACCATTAATGCAGATCATTAACATGTTGAACTCCACGAAATGCACTGCAAACTTGTCGGCAAGTATCCAGCAATGGTCCACAGACATGGTGAACTCATGTTGCACGACAATATAAGTCCACACGTCGCGCAAAGAACGGCGTAGGCTCTCCACGAGTTGCAGTATGAAACCCTTCTTCACCCGCCGTATTACTCGATCTCTCTCCCACTGACCTCTTCCGGAATCTCATTCACTCTTGGCAGGGAAGACCTTGTCTGATGATCGGCCGGTGCAATATGCAGTTGAAGATTTCTTCGCATCGCAGACTTGAAACTTGTTTAGCCACGGAATCGGCAATTGCTGACTTTAGCGATGAAAACAGTGTTTCGATGCAGACGGCGACTACTTTAATCAACCAGGTAATGTAGTCTCATTTTTTTTTTTCTTTTTCTTTTTGCAATTGGTCATGGCGGACATTTCATTCGCACCAAACCAATACATACTTGGCACTTTGTATGATTTACAACAGCTCTTCATTAAGGTCTTAAAGAGAACGAAACTTCTTTTAATAATAATAATAAAAAAAAATGGGTATGTGAGTTTTAGCTTATTACGTCCTCGATTAAATGTCTAATAGTTCATCTTAAGCTGCGTTGAATGCACTTGAGATGTACTGTACAAATCCTATTGATACAAATAGTGACAGGCTGGGGAGTACATCTTGAACGCCACTTTCTTAAGAAATCTGTACGAGGCATTCATATATATATATAATTCCAGTACGTCTTGAGGGGTATATACCAGCGTTGCTTGAAATCGGACATTTCATTTGCACTAAGCCAATACATTATAATGTTAAACAATTTCAATATAGCTTCATGAAAGTTTGAAATACTTTCATTAATAAAAGATTGTGAAGCACATGAATCTGACCTGTCTCATTCGCTATACAGATAGATTAACACCGCTGGACGAATCTGCATCAGTATTTACTGCACTTAAAAAGACAAAGGCTGTAGAGAGTATTTTTGGTCCCAGAATTTAGAGCCGGAGCTGTATTTTGATGTTTCGAGTATAGGTGCTCTGCATCGTGCCAAGCAAGGAGATTTTTTATACATACGTACTTATACACAGATACAGTAAAATAGAGTATCTGGGCGCTATAGTACCATCTCGATTATCATTATTTCATTTACCCCAGTGCCAACGGGCGGGCATTATACAGTATTAAAAATAACCGTACTTTTAGCGAAATTTAAATTCACAAGTAATGAATGGTCGTCAAAAGTTTTCTATTCCCGTTTGTTAAGACCATTTTTTTTTCTCGAAAGAATCTACTTTCGAAGTTTGTCCCAGCCGTTTGTTTACACCCTTTAACAATTTAGAGAATATGGGAAATTATGACACATATTTTGCTTATCCAAAAATGACTAATATACATTTTTGGTCTTTTTTTTTTAATATTATTTTTATATTTCCCACTAGAATGTCATTTTGTGCCATTATTTTCTCATTCCTTTGATATTTCTTCCTTGGTGCATTCGAAATTGCCTCGATGTTTTTGTGATGTTTCAATTCCTGGAAAGAATGCAGTGGGAAACAGTAATAATAATCTTACTTTCTTAACTCTTATGCAATTTTTTTTAGAATAACAAAGCTGTTTCCATTGTTTTTTTCTACTTTATTTTCTTTTTTTTTATCATACCACACTGAACGTGCCGTTGGGCACGACTGGTCTCCTTCTGCCTTATCATGATGACTCAATAAACGACCACATGGACTCATCAATAACACATACTTGAACGAAGCTAATATTACTCCCAAACACTCCACTGACAAACATTCAGGTTGTACAGTCATCCACAAGTAAATATTTCTTTTGTTTACGTAATGGTGGTGTGTTACTGCGTTTCTAAACTATTGGATAAGAATATACCCTCTGTTGTGACGAGACTTCTTCGATAAAATCGCCTTAGCATTGACGTCAATTGTATTACTTAAGGAGTGCTATTATGTATCGTATTAAAGTTCAGAAAGTGTGACGCTATACATAAACATGGTAGTACTACTACCTTGTTTTTATCTATTACATATTTTTGTTGTTTGTGTTACAGTCACAGGTACGAGGAACGTTTAGACAGTGTCACACGAGATAATGGATATCGAATATTCAAAACAAAGGGTTTCATGAAAGCTAAGCCAAAGTATTTTCGTAATCCTGAGTGAAGAGCATTGTTTCAGTTCTGAGGAAATCGCTCTTTGGAAAACTCTAATTTTTAGTTGAACTCTGCAAATAAAGTCGTCTTCACTGTGAATGATTTTATGTTCGATACCTGCTGAGAGAACGTGTGTGTGTGTTTTTAATTGATATTCATTTGTTAGCATCGCGATGCTAAGTGGAGAGTTAGTAGCTAACTCCTCTGAAAACGAAAAAGCTAAATAAAGTAGTGATCTGAGTCGTTGTGCCCTGCTTACCAGGCAATACATTTTTCGAGCAACCTTATAGGAAGAGTTTCGTTATTAAAAATAATAATAATAATAAAACTAATTGAAGAGTGGAACCCCAAAACCGGCTGTGTCAAAAATAGGGTTTAGGAGTTGTAAGGAAAAAAAACGGATTGCTGGTGCAGTAGCTTTAAATTATATGGAACTAAACCAAATACCGCATGAATTATATGGAACTAAACTAAATACCACTTGGAACTAAACTAATTACCACTTGAATTATATGGAACTAAACTAAATACCGCTTGAATTATATGGAACTAAACTAAATACCACTTGAATTATATGGAACTAAACTAAATACCACTTGAATTATACGGAACTAATCTAAATACCGCTTGAATTATATGGTACTAAACCAGTGCTCGAAGTGGGGGGGACGAGGGGGTACTCCGTGTCCTTACCTTTTTTCATTTTGGACTTAGCGTACCCCCTGGGACCTTATTGCCTATATTTTCAATAGGTAATTGCCGCCACTAGGTGCAAGCGTACCCTTGCTTTTTTTAGCCTACTTCTCCAAGCGTGCCCTTACCTTTTCTAACCTGCTTCGAGCAGTGCAGTAAATTAAATACCGCTTGAATTACATGGAACTAAACTTAATTATTTGGCACCTTAGGAACTAAAAAACTAAATGCCGTGGGTACAGAACCGTTTCTTGGGTGCATTGACGATGGAACATGGATGTGTTTTAACAGCAAATTTTATTTTTTTCTCCTAAAAGAAACACAGTCGATTTTGGGGTTTCACTTTTCAATTAGTTAGTTGTACACTGTTATAGGAAAGTAAGACAAACCCATGAAATTATCTTACAGAGAGAGAAGAGTCGACCTGAACCATGCAACTCTCAATGGAAGAATTTCAAAACTTTTCGAACTGGGAAGTATGTGATAGAAATTACTCCTTTCAGGCCCAAACATTGATTCTGAGTCGATTTTTCAAATGGAAAGAGTCTCGATGAATACCACATTGGCAAAAGCAACAGGTGTCCGACTTCATTTCTTGCGAAAATTCATTGAACTAACTCAAATTAAATGAAAGAATTAACGAATAACAGAGTTCTTGAAACTGGTATTATATTATTAGTGGAAGAATGGAACTTGGAGAGCCAGTCATGCTGATTGAATGCAGATCTATATTGAATCTCAGCTGTTGTATCCATTCCATCGCCTTAGTAACTGGGGACGTGGGACATGCCGTGGCAATGGCATAGAGAAGGTTCCAGCTCTTCCGTTGCGCCATGGGAGGCTTTACGTATTTACAAATGAAGTAAACACATCTAAAATGTGAGTGAGTGATTTGATGGATACATGATCCGATCTTTAACTTTCTCTCCCCTTACTGTTGCTATGTTGTCCTCACGATGAGGGAAAGCTCATTAAATGTTAACACGTTATTCATCCAAGACTTGCATATCCCTTCATCTCACTTCTCTGAGGACCAGAAACTCTCACGCGAAAGAAAATCGTTCATTTGTAAAGGATTAGCTGAAATGCTTGCATTAAGGTTAGCGTAAAGCAGCTATCTCTAACGCTAGATGGCTCTGTATGTCTTTAATGTTTTTTGTTTTTTTCGTTGTACAAAATTTCAATGCTGCTTCTACAAATTGAAGCCTAGAGACTTCTAACTTTCAGAGATCTTTTATTTTATTATAATTATTATTATTTGATTGTTGAAATCGCTTGGCTGTTGTTGTGAATATCCAAACCTATAACAATAAAGCTCTTTCAACAATAAGAAAAAAATCGGCACCGATAGAACTCTCGAATTGGTTATAATACTTTCTTCCCTTAAAGTCTGAACTCTCTAGGCTTCATTTTGTATAGAAGCAGCATTGGAATTTCATGCAGCGATAAAAATACATTAGAGAGAGACTTGACGAAAGGCAAGATAAGTGTTCAATTTAACACAGATTTTAAAAACATTACTACGAATATCATGGCCTCCTATTTCTAAGAAGCAAGCCTTTACGTATTGCAAAATTTCTAGCCAAGAATATTCGTGGTATATGCGTAGAACATTCTTCGGGATGACAGCATATGCTGAGAATATTCCTGGAAACATTCCATGAATATTCTACGAATTGTGTAACCTTTCCGGATATTCTCATAATATTTTCGGGATATTCCCAGGGTATTCTCATAATATTCTAGGAATATTCCCAGAATACTCTACGGATATTCTCAGAATATTCTAGAGATCACCTGAAAGCTTCACCCTAGAAGATCATACAATATCCTCATAACCATATGCTTGGAATATCCTTATTTAATCCCAAATGTTCTGGCATATTTCATGCATATTGGAAAGGAAGAAACTTAATGGGATGATCCTAGTAAATAATGTGCTATGTGGTAGAATTACCACCTTTTCTAGATTTAAATATGGGACGCTTAACCAAGTGGTTTAGGGTGGAGGGTAAAGTTAATGAAACGGAAAGGTGTATAAAATAGCGGTTTTAATTTTCTCAA
The DNA here is from genome assembly GCA_022664845.1 of Lepisma saccharinum. Lineage (NCBI taxonomy): Eukaryota > Metazoa > Arthropoda > Insecta > Zygentoma > Lepismatidae > Lepisma > Lepisma saccharinum. Next base: position 5,467 of record JAGDQP010006904.1, on the reverse strand, counting down.
AAGAAAGAAGAAAAATTTTAATCAAATGGACAAATTTATTAATTTTTACTTTAAAATGCGCGAATGAGGGCTACTTGTATTTTTTATACAGAATAAATTTACTTGAAATTAACAACATTTTTTTATGTACTTAGAAGAGTATAGGACATTATGGGACACATGTTTTAAAAATAGGGGACATTTAAGCGTCCCGACCGAAATAATATAATTCCAGGTACAAATTCCAAAAATACGGGATTATTCCATACAACACGGGACCGTTGATCACTATATAGGAGAATTGATATGAATGATATACTAAGAATGAAACATTCCAAAACTTTTTATTTTAAAAAAAAAATCTGTTCTTCATTGTCATTATTCGTGCGTTTTGTACTTCATTATTTTGTTTATCTCCTTGAAGCTGTTTGCTACTTCTCAGAGCCTCTCTTTGTGCGTATCCTGAGAAACTAAAGATCTACTTACTTCACCTTAAGATAGACACTTGATCAATGTTTGTTTTAGCTTCAATCAATAACAACGCATGGGACGTGACAGAAGGGCAAGGTTATTAAGAAAAGAGTGACATTATATCGGGTATGTCTTCCGGGTGTATTGTTGATGAGTTAGTCATACCCAATAATATACATTGAATATTGGGTGACTTTGTATTGCAGTCTTTCTTTGTTTCACATTTCTCGAAGGTATCTTTTTTTCTTACCACGACCTTGCGACATGTACAAAACAAGGAAGGAACTCTGCATATATACAGTACATACAGACTGTCTGTCGCTCATGTACTAAAAAAAAAAAAAAAAGAACAGCAGCTGTTCCCTCAATACAAGAAACAGATGCACATAACATTTGGTTTTCATAACACGGAAGTTTGGGGAAACAAAGAAATTTGTCTTTACTGATTTTTTTTTCTTCTTCATCTTTGTTTCTTGTTTTTCATTAATTCCTTTTCATAGACTTTCTTTTGTGACATTAAGTGAATCTAAAATTGCAAACTGTTTATTTATAAATTTTAATGTTAATATTCTGGATTCAGCGACTGTCTTTCCAACCAGAGCTGAAACAGGGTCACTTTTGGGGACCCATGCAGACCGATCCGAAACTTGACTCGAAAGACCCGGTATGGAAACTATAATGACCTTGGAATTTCCGGCCTCGTATTTTTCTTGTTCTAGGAGTAATATCTGCGGTCCCGGTCACCCCTAAAGGAACACTATTCCATTCAAATATAAGAAAAAAATATATAACTTTGGTTTGCTCTTCAGGTCAGCGAGTCAGAACCTAAGCTTAAACACTTGACCCGTTCCAGCTTTGTTTCCAACCAGTCTTATCAGCAATTCTCTCTCTTTGTCTGTAACACAAAATATCTCGTGAATCAGATTTCACCAAACTTGATGTTTAAACTAATAGTTAATTGATTAAGGTCGCTAAAGACTATTCTTTACTACCAACCTGTTATCTCTATAAACAAAAATAGTAAGTTTGTGGCCATGACTCAAACCCAATGTGCCAATTAACGACGGATCAAGGGGGAAATCCTGTAAGTCTGCATCTGGACGCATATAATATTAAATTCATCACGTTTTTTTTTTATCAACAAAAGTTCATCCTCCCCCGCTTGTAAAAATTCCTTAATTAGTACACTGTTCAAACCGAACGTTGCACCATCAATGCTGCATTTTTTGTCATGTTGATCAATCTTGATGTGTGCAAAAGTTTACATCCAAAACAGATTTATTGCTGACAGGGTTTACAGTACCACTGAAAATAAAAATCGAATCGACAGATTCGATTCTTCTTGAGATTGTAAATGAGAAGTAAATAAAAGAAAGGGCATGGAAAATAAAAGGAAGTAAATGTCGTTTCTGTAATTTTTCTTCGTTTTTTTTTTTTTTTAAAAAAAAAGGGGCATCAGTTTCTAAAATGTACTGACCAATAGCGTATTCATATACTGCAATAGAAATGCAAACTCATGACTTAGAATCACGTTTGAAACACCGAACAACCTAACTTGCATCTACTCCTGGACTGATGTCCTTTTAAAAATATACGATTCAGATATAGTGGTGTGTCTCAGCGGCCATAAGCAAAGTACGGGTAGGTAATAATATGTCAGATAGTTTCAAGATTCACAAGAGATTGAAACAAGGCGATGCCTTATCACCACTACCGTTTAATTTTGCTTTAGAATATGCAATTCAGAAAATAAAAGAGGACAAAAGGGACTAACATTGAATGTTTTGAATCAACTGTTCGTGTACGCGGATGATGTAGATTTAATAGGGAACGATATAAATGCACTACAAAGTAACAGTGATGTTTTAGTAGACGCATGCAATGAGATAGTGTACAGGTAAATATAGAGAAAACAAAATACATGATAACAAGCCGAAGCACTCAGAATGAAGGAAAAAGATGCGTAACAATTAGAAATGAGAGCATAGAGAAAGTAAACAAATTTAAATACTTGGGAGCATATGTAACAAGCAAAAACGAGGTTATGGAAGAAATAAAAAGTCGCTTAACATCGGCAAACGCATGTTTCTATTCAGTCCACAAACTCCTAACCTCGCGATTAATATAAAAAAAGTTGACATTGAAAATATACAGAACGGTTATTCTGGCGGTACTATTTTACGGTTGCGAAAGTTGGAGTATGTTCACCTTAGTAGATGAACGTAGATTACGAGTGTTTGAAAATAAGATTTTAAGAAAGATATACGGGTCGAAACGGGACGAAATGACTGCTGAATGGAGGAGACTGCATAATGATCTAGAACTTCACGGATTTTACGACTCACCTGATGTTATAAGAGTAATGAAATCACGACGACTAAGATGAGCAGGCCATGTAGCTCGGATGGGGGAAACGAAGATTATATTCTATCGTGGTTGGTAAGCCTAAGGGAAAGAGACCGTTGGGAAGACTAATACGACGTTGGGAGGATAATATTAGAAGGGATCTTCGAGAAGTAAGTATTTGTTATGAAAACTGGATTGATCTTGCTCAGGGTTGAATACTATGGGAAACGTTTTTTACTGCGGCGATGAATTTGCGAGTTCCGTAAGCCATAGAGTAAGTAAGTAGGCCTAAGTAATATTTCAATTTGGATATCAATTTTCTAAATTTTTAAATTCGTTGAATTGAATTGAAATTTGTTGAATGCAACAGGTATAATGCGCAGTTGAAGTATACATAATTCTTATCAAAAACTTCAAGATAAGCTATTTAAAGTAACTAAGGACAAGAAACACACACACACACACACACACACACACACACGGAAAGAAGGAAACAAAACAAAATTATAAAATTTCAAAACTACGACAGGTATATGTAATAATCAAAACAAAAAGATTTCACAATTGCATGAGCAAAGCTACTTTTACATATAGGGATAACAAAACATAGTTGCACGTCTTGCAATTAAGATCAAAAAACACTGAACTGCTGAACAAGACTATATTATTCGTAAAATATTAAATTACATGTAACGTTTCGACCTTTGTAGTAAGCTGAAATTGCACCCTCATTTTTTTCTTTGCAATTTGAATTGTTTTCTCCTTCTTCACTTACAAACTACAATTGAACGTTATTTTTGCTTTTTATTTCAATGTCAACTCCAGAAAGAAAACGAAAGTTCTCTTTTTCTTTCTTTTTTCTCCCCAACCTCAGGTAGATTCTGGAAACACCCCAGGAGGACTGTAATTCATTCGTTCTGTTCCTATCCACGTATCTAAGAAAGAAACCCCTCTTCTTTTATATTTTTTGTTGTGTTTCTTCAAAACAGCATCGAAGTCATAATTTTGTTCTGGACTTAATTTAACCATTTCAATTCATATAGTCAAGGACAGTTTAGTCACTTTTGCTTTCGGTATAAAACTCTTGCTTTCGATTGAAATCAACCCTTTCCCACGAACATATATTTGAGCTTTCTCAGAAATGATATTTTTTATACTTCTTTCATAAATGCAACGTTTATGTTTTTTTTTTTTGTTTCTTTTTTCATTCTGTGTATCTATTGTTAAAATAATCCTTGAAACAAGAAAGTATATGTCTCACTGGAGGAAATGTCAAATTTATATTTTTGTGTGATTTGTATTTCCCTATGTTGTATCCAACACAGAGATTCTTTGAGCAAGATATAGCCATAGGTATACAACGTTCATATGTTACAAGTGTCAACTATACAGAAATTGTATTGTGTTACCAAGATTCTTTTATCTGTAAACTTCTTGTTCTGAGTGTAACCAATGTAACCTCCTACAATGCTAAGATGTGAATCAAATTTATGTTTCCCATATTGTAATGTTCCAAAGATGTAGAAGTTGACAGTAAGATACAGGCTCGTTAAACACATTTGAAATTCAAGACACATAATCCCAAATTCCAAAACCTATATTTCCCACGAGATGATTCCTACTCCATTATGCCTAAGGCAAAACCAGGCCAATGAAGGAATACTTTTAGAAGAGAACCATAATCTCCCACTACAGATGGAGGACCATCCAATGACCACAAGTGGAAGTTACCGGAGTGTGAGTTTTCTAGAATTACCTCTCCTTGCGTCTACGGAAGTAACGAACCAGAAGTAAGTACGCATGCGCAAGTCACTACTAGACTTCGCTACAACGAGCCCTTCGGCAAAGTAGAACGAGCTGAGACTTACATCCAGCTGACTAGGGACTGTCTCTATGACGTCACTACGTATCCAATCTTCACGATTAGAATCGTATCCACCCAATTACCAAATTATTGGATAATTGAAGAAACAGAGACAGTTTTACTCCGCCCTAGAGATATCTCGTTCCTCTCCGAGAATCTCGAGAACTACGGGAAAGTTGGAGTACAAAAGATGGACTCTGAGACTAGGAAATTCAGAGACCAGTCCAACACCAGACACAATCATGTAACCTTAAGCGATTCCTTCTGCGTCGCGCTAGCGTCGCTTTCCTAAAACCAAGCTAATCCTACCTACAGAAAGCTAAAATCCTCAACGACCTAAATACCTCGTTATTCCTGGTACCTGTGTCTGGTCTTTCCGAAGTTTTACTGAAAGTCGGTTACCGCGCTTCGAACTTACTGACCACCAAGAGCTGTAGAGGTGCAGCTCCACCACCAACACCACCGTCGAAGCTTGCTTGCAGTTCCAAGTCGCCGTCATGGAAGCCATGGTGACTTCTGGCCGAAACTTTGCCTTTCCTGAATTCCAAACTTCACAACATTTCTCTAAAAACATACACTCATAAGGCAAAATTCCTAACCTATAACACCTTGAACTGCTACATTCTTTTATTCAAACATAGAAACTGTTTCTAAAGCCTAAACGTCTTACTCTCAGCTCACAAACTCAAAATTTATAAAATCTCTATAAGCAAATAAAGAATGTTCTTCAATCTAAGAAAAGGAACTTCTGATTTCAGAACAGAACTAATTGATTGGGTAGCTATCAAGCTTTCGACCGTCACAAGT
>JAGDQP010006903.1:34688-69855 GCA_022664845.1 Lepisma saccharinum | reverse complement strand
TGCCATTTTGAATCAAAGATGGTGAATTTTTTAAAACGTTGTTATGTTTTCCTAAACTACTCTTGATAATACATCATTATGCCAAATTTCGTATCTCTGGCTCAAGCAGTTGGAAAATGGATTTATGACGCCCGCCATTTTGGATCCAAGATGGCGTCTTTAGAGATATTTTGTAATATTTTCATAATCTACAAATAATGTTGTACTGTCAAACTAAATTTCATTATTCTAGCGGCAGCCGTTTAGGCTGTGTATTCTTTAAATTTTAGGGTTGGCGGCCATTTTGAATTCAAGTTGGCGACTTTTTCAAATTTTTAAAAAGTTTTCTTAATTTGCTACCAATGATGTAGTTTCATACCAAATTTCACTGTTCTAGCTTTAGCCGTTTAGGCTGTGTATTCTTTGAAATTTTAGGTTTGGCGGCCATTTTGAATCCAAGATGGCGACCTTTTCAAAATGTCGGAATTTTTCCTTTATCTACTTATCATCCTCTACCTTCATACCAAATTTCATGTTTCTAGCTTACTCCAAACACCCTAAACAATATGATGAGTGAGTCAGTCAGTCAGTCAGTGAGTGAGTGAGTGAGTGAGTGAGTTAGCCTAAAATGTGCAATTTCAGGGGTCCACAACTAGAACATAGTTTGAGATACGAATATGTAATTTTGTACATCTGCACATATTTACCATATCTCCTTAACGGCAAAAGCTCATATTCCTATCTTTAACATCTTTTTTCTTACGGGGCCCCCAAATCGTCGATTTTGCCATAAACTTTTGTTCCTGTAGAACATGCTTCTGGCAGTGCTAACGTTTTCTGACGTGAAGAACTTGGCTCATGCACTGTCGTGCATGTTGATAAACTGGCGATAATGCAAGCACTTGAATGCAATATTGCCACCTACAAATCTTACTATTAAAAATAGACAAATACATTTGAATCACATGTTTTTAACCTAAGGTATCATGAGGAACGTAATAAAGAAGTTAAGCAGTAAATAACATTTGTGAATTCAGATATTGGAGATGTATTGTAGTGAAAATCTGTTTGTCGCTTAACTGTACACAACTATCCTCAAACTCTTGGCAACTACTGTAAAACATTTCTCTGAGGTATAGTTCTCATGAAACCATATCTTGCATTTCATACATTTAATCCAAGATGTTTTGTCTGTTTGTTGCCAATAAAACTCCACAATCACTACAAAATTGTCTTTCTGATCGCGCTCCTTTTTCATATTCTTTTGATTCATACATTTCTTAAGCTAACAGTAATCTCTCTTGAGTCGTCTGGTTTCATCCAGCATCTACGTTACATATACCCCATCTTATTTCTTTCTTTAAAGTTTATGTTTTATCCCAAGAAAATTCTTCAAATTCTACCAGCAATTCCCTTTTCACAATAACTGCCTTCCTGCTAAATGTCGCTGAGCTTTTGGCATGCATAAAATGTGAGCCACAATATTTGTGGATATGTTACTGTCGGGAGCTTATAATTATGTCTCATGCTCCCCATGATGTGTAGGAATCTGGGCTGGAGATTCATCTCTACGTTTATAGTTCTCTGAAGTGGAAACTGTATGTTCATCATCTAGAGGTTTCTGGCCAGCTTTGTGGTCTTGAGCAGAGTCATATTACATTATGCTCCCCACCTCGTAATTAATATGAATACAGTTGTCAGTATTTATTTGTTGAATGACAATACTAAATTATGAAGCACTTTCTAAGTTATCTTATTCACAATTTCAATTTCGCGATTTCTATCAAAGAAAATAGAACATTATCAAGTTGGTGTATTTATGGTTCATTTTGGTAATTAATAATCCCAGGCGATCTTATTCCATTAAGTTATTAAGAATTAAAATCACAAAAAAAAAATCTCTGCCTAACAAAATGGAACAAGATGGTACGAATGGTTTAATTGAACAGGAAAGTGAGACAGGAACAGGAACATAGAATGAAGTGATATTCAAGTTTGTAACAATATATCTTGAAATGAGAGAAATATACTTTCGGTAAGACATATTAAATTTGAATGTTTTTAATCCACAGAACAGCAAGTACGAGCTTAGATGATGCGTTGGACAAGGCGAAAAGAAAGTCACGCTCTTTGAACAACAGGCAAAAGAAATTTTAAAAATATATATATACTGTTAACATTGTATCGAAAATTATAATTTTGAAGGCCAGAATATATCATTTACAAATTGAAACTTCCTGAAATTATTATTAAAAAAGTTAAGAATACAAAACAAATTTAGTTTGTTAACGGACTTTTTGTCTTTGAAGATCTTTCAAAATCCAAGTTAATTGAAAACAATTTCCACAAACAAAATCGTAGCTTTTCGCACTTCATTTCTGACTTCCCTTCCTTTAGTATTTTGTCGCCAAAGAAAAAAAAGGTACATCTTTTATAGTTCATGAATTTACAAAACATTTCTGATAGGTTTGTCACTTATTGTTGAAAGAAGAGAAAACACAGGAAAGTATCAGAACAAAGACTTTACAAATAAATCCACTTTGTTTACGTTTCTTAGTTTAAACTTTGGACAACAGTTTCACTCCAATTTCACTTACAATTACAAATACTTTAAAACTATCTAGACTCCCTTAATTAAATTTCCAGATTATTTCCTCTCAGAAAAGTTACATCAAAATATACATTTAAGCACATTTTTTTTCCTTTGCAACTCTGTAAAAAGAACTACGTATTCTAATTTTTGAAAATTGAAAAGTTATTATTGATTTATAGGGCCATTGACATTTATATAGTAATATTATTATTGTCTACTAAGGTATTTGCAGAATTATGCAATGTTTATTCCTTTTGCTATGCACTGTCGAGTTATAAAAATCCCTTTCGGTAGGCCTACAGGCTGAGGTAGATCTCGAAGTTTTTATTTTATTTTCAAAAATTCAAATCTCTCCTTATATGAGAGTTATCGAGAAACTATTTATCGATTTGTAGATTATTCATCAAGAGCTGTTCAACGATACCCCACAAGACGTATATATACATATACATAGTCGCTTTGCTTCGCTGAGAGCGCTGCCCCCCAGACCCCCGTAGGGGGATGCCCCCAACTTCAGTATTTTTTGAGAGGTTGTGCCTCCTTTATCTTAACCAAAATCTCCCTGCAGCACTACACAACCATGGTGTCAATCTGCACCCTCCCACGGGGGCCTGCGCCCCCAAAGGGGAGGTTTGCCCCATTTATTGTAACCTACTCTTGGTCATACACCTTCAAAAAACATTTCGTTTCTCTACCTTCAATGATTTGGAAATTGGGTTTTGGGGGTGGCCATTTTTGATCCAAGTTGACGACTTTTTGAAAGTTTTCTTATATTGTCGTGACCTACTTGTGATGGTACATATTCAAGTAAAATTTCATTTATCCAGCTCAAACGGAGTGCAAAATGGGATTTTAGGTGGTCATTTTGGATCCAAGATGGCAGCTTTTCCCAAATGTTGTAATATTTCCCTAAACTACTCGTCATAATGCACCAGTATGCCAAATTTCGTATCTCTAGCTCAAACGGTGTCGAAAATGGATTTTTAGGTCCTCCAATTTGGATCCAAGATGGCGTCTTTGGATACATCATCTAATATTTTAGTAACATACAAGTGATAATCTTCCGTATTACCAAATTTGATATTTCTAGCTGCAGCCGTTTAGGCTTTGTATTCTATACAACAATGGGTTCGGCGGCCATTTTGGATCCAAGATGGCAACTTTTTCAACATTTCGTAATATTTTCTTGAACTACTAGTGACAATACACCTTTATGCCAAATTTCGTATCTCTAGCTCAAACGATATGGAAAATAGATTTCTTACTTCCGCCATTTTGGATCCAAGATGGCGTCTTTGAACTCATTAGGTAACATTTTCGTAATCAAACAGTGATGTTGTACCTTTATGCCAAATTTGATTTAAATCGCCCCAGCGGTTTAGGCTGTGTATTCTATACAACAATGGGTTCGGCGGCCATTTTGGATCTAAGATGGCGACCGATTTTGCTCATTAACGAACTTAACCGAGCTATTAAGCCTAGAAACAACATATAAAAATTTGGTTCAAATATCTTTAAAATTATGGCCGCTAGCGTGTTAATATATATATATCTGGTGTAGTAAAAAGTAATCCATTATTTTGCCAATAGATGGCTTCAGTGATCTGTAGCTTGCGTTGTATAAGTCCGATATTGTTCAACTAGATGGCGTTCAAACGATGAGATTGCGTACTACAAACACTGTTCACATAGTTGTGATGAGTTGACTCAGTGTTGTGTGAGCGCGCGTCAAAATGGACACTAGCAAAGAGAAAATACGCTATATTTTACAGTTTTTCTTCGATAAAGGCGAAAACGCAAGCCAGGCGGCTGCAAATGTGAATAGTGTTTATAGTCCTGATACTGTAACAGCCAATCACGCGCAATTTTGGTTTCGTCGATTCCGTGCCGGTAATTTTGACGTCAAAGGTGTACCACGCACTGGAAGGCCACGTGTCGAAAATGTCGATAAAATCATGGACATTTTCGCGTCCGACCGTCATGTAAGCACTGTTTCGATTGCCCAAGAGCTAAACATTGCACAAAAAACCGTGTGGAACCATCTGCGAATCGCTGCTGAATCGCAACAAAAGCGACCCATTTCTGAAGCAGTTGGTGACTGGTGATGAAAAGTGGATCACTTACGACGTCACGCGAAAATGGTCGTGGTCGAAGCGCGGTGCGCCGGTGCAAGCGGTGCCCAAGCCAGGATTGACGACCAGGAAGGTTTTGCTGTGTGTTTGGTGGGATTGGCAGGGAATTATCTACTATGAGCTGCTCCCCTACGGCCAAACCCTTAACTCGGAACTATACTGTCAACTATTGGACCGTCTGAAGGCAGCAATCGCCCTGCTTTGGCCAACAGGAGAGGGATTGTGTTCCACCAGGACAACGCCAGGCCACACACATCAATAGTGACTCGCCAGAAGCTAAGGGAGCTTGGTTGGGAGGTTCTTATGCATCCACCTTATAGTCCGGATCTGGCACCGAGTGATTACCATCTGTTCCTGTCCATGACGAACACGTTTGCTGGTGCAAAATTCGCGTCAAGAGAGGTTTGTGAACATCGACTGTCTCAATTTTTTGCCAATAGGGACAAGGGCTTCTATGAGAAAGGCATCGTGATATTACCTTCCAAATGGCAACAAGTTATCGAACAAAACGGCGCATATGTGACCTAAATCGGATCATTCTAACTATGGTAAGTCAAGCCTTCAATGCCATGCAAAAATAATGGATTACTTTTTACTACACCAGATACATATATATATATATATATATATATATATATATATATATATACCGAAAAATTGAATTAATATCCATAAATGCTGCCACATTCCAATATTCAATAATTTCCTGCTATTCAAATATTGGATTTTTAATCGCATATTATTCCATATTTGTTGATGTTTTTGGCACCAGTGATAGGGATAATGCCACCACAATGCTGTTAGTGTGGTCTCCTAAGTGTCTTGCATACATACGTTACATAGATAAAATCAAAATTCTCGCATAAAGTAATGTGTTCAATGCTACAGTAGTACAATCTATTTTTTAAGCCGTGAAAAAAAACCTTTTCAGATTTTGAAATCGAAAGTATTTGCGATCTTTCTCAATTATTATATCTCTATTTGAGCACAAACTTTGAGAAACTGGATCTTCTTCGTAATTTTGTGTTTTGTTTTTTCTAAATTTGTCCGGAAAGTGAGTTACACTAGTATAACACGTAACCGTTCAATTTCATTTTTAAAATTTCACAAAATTTGGAGGTATGCCAGCATTAACAACAGAAAATAAGGGTCCGCTACGTTTCGGCGCCTCCGTTTCGACGCCGCCGTTTCGGCGCCACCATTTTGTCGCAGGCTAAGTTTCGGCGCTACCGTTTCGGCGCTAGTTCAGTTCGGCGCCAAAGTGAGGAAAACGAAAATTATTAACATACCTTATGACATAGTGATGTACTTTTTACTTTTACTGTTCCCTGACATTTGATTATCAATGAAGTACTTTAAACATTTTTTCTTGTACTCACTCTGCTTCTAACCGCTTCTGACAAAGTTTTGAAGCATTATTTAAGTTTCCATGGTTTGAGCTAAAGACGCCTAAGGGCCATAAGAGGACAGAATGTTTCTCTCGTGTACAACGGTGCTAATGAGATGTAGGTTGCATTCGTAATATAAATACAAAAATTAGTTAAAATGGTATTTCAACCTCGACCTGAGATTAGACATCAACATCGACTTCGCAGTCGGACTTGAACCTCGACCTCAAACCTTGCCGTTTAAGATGACGTTCTTATCTGCTTTTTTATATAAAAAAGTGTTCCAAAAGTATGTAGAATGCATTGTAATTAAATATGAAACTTATTTTCTTGAAATATAAAATAATAAATTATGAAATTGCGTCATTACGAAATTACGAGTAGCGCCCCTCGATCATGCTCCTCCCTAGTTACATCCCTGTTATAGCTCATCCTGTTTATGTTGTAAATAAATAAATCAATCAATTTTACACCAAGAAAACATTTCATAATTAAAATAATTGGAGAAAAATATGTTTTTCAAGTGCTTACTTTAGTATAAACGTCTCGTTATATTTCTTCCATGAAAACAGCCCCTGGATCTGTTCTTCTGTCGCATCTTACGGACGAAGATTTTAATACATCTTTAATGCAGTAGCTTCCCTGCTTTGATTCTTTGGTAAAGCTCTGGCGCCGAAACGTTACTGCGCCGAACAGGCGGCGCCAAAACGGTGGCGCCGAAACGGAGGCGCCGAACTGACCGGGTCCCAGAAAATAATAATAATAATAGCTGCCCCATCTAAAGAACAAATTTTAATTAATAATTAATTAAAATAAAATCTGTGTGGAATTTGTCTATGCACAGGGGGGGGGTATGACGTTACCTGCCCATAATTTTAGAACGTTTACCGAATATAGGTTTTTAGTTGTTTTTTTGTTCACGTCGGTAACAGTGATTTCGCCAGACCCCAGTGTGGGGGATGTTTATCCCGCCAAGTCTTATACCCCCCCCAAAAAAAAAACATTTTTAATGTGAGAAATCGATAGAAAGAGTAAAATAATTCACTTACACCCTCTCAATTTTGACTTTACACCCCCACTAACTGAAAATCTTGGCGGAAACCCTGATCGGTAATTACTGGTATTATTGAGATATTTTCGTTCGTTGAAGTACGCTCTTATTCCCCAGTTGAAAAATACAAATTCGTTACTCTACAGAATAACAGTGCCTCTATAAATTTCACTACGTTTCCAGTATGTGTTTAAGTTTCAACAATAATTTAGTCGATAAATATACGTATCTTTCGTAAAACAGCAACAATATTAGACACATCTATATATTAAAAAACTTTGCTAAATCTTTTGCAAGTCCGTCCGGCCTTTACACTAAACCGATTTTGATCAATCTTTTTTTAAAACATCCGGCCTAACACGTAGATGAGCCATCAATAAACCGCATTCCTCTCTGTCAAGTTTGAACTGAGCGAGAAGTGTTTGAGTGTTCTCCCCTATGTATTCCTTATGGGGGAATATTTATCATATTTTTCACAAACTTTATTCAGTCCGTCCGGCCGTTCTACTGGACCGATTTTAATAATTATTTTTAAAATATCCGGATTAACACGTAGATCAGCCATCAATAAATTTCATTCCTCTCCGTCAAGTCTCAACTGAAGAAGTGTTAATCCTAAATGGCCGCTCAGAAAGGCGTTTTCGAAACCACTGAAACGAAATTTGGTATGATGGGTGTTATCACGAGTGGGTCACGATAATATAAGAAAACGTTAAAACGTCGCCCATCTTAATCCAAAATGACCGCAAAAAGGCATTTTTCAAACAACCAAAACTAAAGAAACGAAATTTGGTATTAAGGTGTACCAGCACGAGTATTTCACGATAATATATGAAAACGTTTAAAGAAAAGTCGCCATCTTAATCCAATAATGTCCTCCGAAAAAGTAATTTTCCAAACCACTGAAACTAGGGAACCGAAATTTGGTGTGAAGGTAGAGTAGACGAAATTTATTGATACTACAATAAATGTATCAAAATTCCTCTATGGGGTCGCAGGTACCGGGGGTATGGCGGCAGATCTTTATCATGGATGTGCAGTCCCTCGGAGAGTCTAGTTACGATAAAAGGGACGCAGCTCCAAAACTCCCGAAGTTAGAGGCGCAACTTGCCACGGGGAATCGAGTATTGGTGACACCCCAATGATTGTTGCCACCATATTTTATTCACCCCGCACATGTGTACGGGCAATAATTTTTTAAATTTAAATGTGGATTGTTGTAAATAAAAATATGTAGGTTCAATGTTTTAAATCATTATAGTAGTGTCTGGCAGGAGTATTAGTAGTAGTAGCAATGGTGATAGTAGTAGTAGTTGCTGTTGTTGTAGTAGTAGTTGTAGTTTTAGTGGTAGTAGTAGTAGTTGTTGTTGTAGGAATAGGAGCATTAGTAGCAGCAGCAGTAGTAGTAGTGGTGGTGGTGGTGGTGATTGTAACAGATACAGCATTTTTACTCCATGGACACCCAGAGATTATGGTTACGATAAAGGGGGGCAGCCCCCAAAACTTACCAACTTAAGCACGCAGCCCACCACGTGTAAGCGAGTATTTGTAACTGTACCAATGAATTTTTCCAACATATTTTATTCACCCCGCACCAACGGGCGGGTACTTTAGCTTTAGGATTGCAGTATTTTTTTCTTTGAAAGCTGATTAAATCTATTTTCATATATAAAAAAAATGGGATGGGCCATCAAAGCACTAGGGAGAAAAGTGAAATATTATAAATGTCCCTGTAAAAAGTAAAATGAAATCTTACACTGCTGTCTTCATTTTTAATTTGAATTTTATTTACAGCCTTTAGGCATCTAAGGCTCAGGCCGGAATACGGGAGGGGAAAGGGTGTTGGAAGATGTCGGGCAGGGGCTATAATGACGGTGCCTGCCGTGATTGAAGAAAATCCTAGAACGGTTCTGTGCTTAAATGATGGAAGGTGTTTCATGGAGTGCTGGAAAATTAAAAAAAATAGTATAAAGATTTATATCTTTATACTATTCTCACAGAAATCCAACTGACCACACTGCAACTGCTTTGCACCGTTCTACCGGTTTGCCGTGATGTTAAATAGTTTTATCCTGTCATCGCATGACTTTTGGCGCTTCAGTGTATAACATCGATACTATCTACACTTTGTGTGGGCCTGTGTCTACAATATCCCTATGTTGATCCTGCAACAGTGTGTCACGAGACCTAATTCCAAACAATGCGTCACAGAGCGTTAGATGGAACCACGAGTTTTTTTTATTCCATGGGTAATACACGGAGTGTCATTACTACTTTTATTCTATGGTCATTTCGCGATCAGGCTTACATCTCGAATTATTCTGAAGTCATTTTTAGTCTACCTAAAACGCTATTCTGCATAACAGACTGAGCGCATATTGTACGATAGTACCATAAAGAAATATTGCAGCGTGATCAGTTGATAGCGGCAAAGTAAACAGAGGTGATTGAATGCAAATCTGAAGACGGTTTCTCTTTCTAGCAAACTTCCGTTTAGGATTTAGCATGGGCGGATTCCTAACTCAAGACGCCATGGGCCCATGACTACCAGCGCCCCCTCCCGATCCTTTCCCCATATTATGACAAATGACTCTCCTCCGTCTTTTCGTTATTTAATAATAATAATGGCATTAAATACAAACTAATTCGCTACGTTGAATACAAGGGAACCTCTGTATATCAAACACCATCTCCGGGAATGTTTATCTTCTGAAGATATAAGGTCAAGTTAGGGAGAAAAATAAGACTTGCTTCTACTGTCATAAAAGACAGAATATTTTTGAAATTTTTAAGTTATTTAGCCATCTTTGGATCATAACGCGATAGAGTATGTGAGGGGAGCGGCCAGTATCTTAATTAAGGTACCATCCTTACGTTCGTGTGGTGAACTGAAGGAAACTCTGGAAAACCTCAGTCAGGACGGTCGGCAGCAAGATTCGAACGCATGGTACCTACCCTATGCGAGCTCGAAAAGTCAAGTTAGAAAAGACTTTTCTTTTTATCATACACAAAAATCTAGCTAATTTACACCTTCATACGTATAGAGTGCATTGAAACAAAAAAAAAAAAAAAAAAAAAAATTGCCCATGACTGACACGCTTTATATGTAGCATTGAGTAAAATGATTATTGGGGTGTACAAAGTGAAGAATAGGAATACATAATATTCCTACTATAAGTACTAACGCTTGTTTTACTGTTTCTAATGTAAATTAACCTTACTTTAAATTACCTGAAGTCAGCTATATATGAGGGGTCGCCCGGGTCAAAGATGATGGTGTTTGGCATACCCCTACATGGTCCTTAATGTTTATTGATAAATATTTTTTTCAGTGATTTCTAATTTTTACTTGTAAAATGTGCCCCTAGCCCAGGGTCTAGTGGTAAATCCGGCCCTGTGATTTAGTGTTTCTTTAATGATCGGTACGTAGAAGTACCATAAAGGAACACTTTATAGTCTCATCAGGTTAAATGTGCGGGTAAGCTATAAGTCGCTGAACTCGGTTACTAACTGGTGGACGAATGGAAAAGTTGAAATTAAAATAGACTGATTTTGTTTTTGTGGAGGTACTTTGAAAATGAAAAGGTAAAACAGGCATATTTAGAAAGCGGGGGAAACACAAAACAAACCAGATTCATGGGTCTGACCATTCAGTACAGCGGATAATATAGTGAATAACTCCCGTAAATATATAACTAGAAAGCAAATAAAATATGTTTTACGTACTTGGGTAATGGGTATAGGAACTTACTGAAATTCTTATTTAAAAAAGCCGAGATGAAAGGAATAAAAGCTATTATTTCCTTTTCAGTCACTTCATTCCATCCTTTATATTCTCTTCCCTTCCGATAGCCCTTTTGCTGACAAACAATAGAAGAAGAAGACAGATATTAATAAAGGACAAAGTTTCGCACTGGATGTGGTGTTTAGTTTCTCAGCCGACAGAGGGCAAAACATACCAAATTATTTGCATAGTAATACATTGAGACTTTAACGTTCTTTTCTCCTGTTCTATTTCCATGATTTAAACTCCGAAAAAAGCTTTCTTTTGTTAGTTTTCTTTGCAGTTACGAAACATTTAAAGCAGTTTAGAATTTCTTTATTATGTTTCACGTTTTCACTATTTGTTTTAACGTTTTCTTTAATTTAAAGTTTCAAACTGTTAGTTTCTTTCAAGTACAGCTGTGTATTGGATTCAGTCGTGCATTGGCGTACGTATACCAAATCTTCTTTTCACTCTGTAAAACCGCGACTTTCACTCACTCTAAAATTACTTAATTTTTACCTTGTTATTGTTCTTATCCTAGTCATAGCGTTTGCCTATCTAAATGTAAATTATGTCCAGGCATTGCCTTTTTAAGTAGCTAATTTGGGTATAAATAATTCGTTTATAAATAAGAGAGAATAAGAGGAACGCCGAGCAGAATGGAAATACGATGAGTTATTATTGATGATGTATTTATTCTATGATTTTATTTCTCCTTTTGTTACATCTATTTATACACAGTTTATTGCAACTTGGATTTTAGGAAACATCTTAAATTTGTAGCCCGGGAATTGTTTTTATCCAATCTGAAACATCGCATGTACCAAATCTTATTTTTTAATCGTATATTCTAATGCTTATCCCTTGTTGTTTCATATCACAAGTTGAGTGAGTGTGCTAAAGAATTTTTGTTTAGACCTGTCCTTTGTATAGCTTCAGTTTTCTCCTTCCATATGAGTTCTCTAACCGGTAATTAGTTTCCTATATTAAAAAAAAGATGTTTTCCCTCGCAATTCTTTTAGCCTTCAACTTCTTCGTAACTACATAACAAGAAACGAATTTGCCAGTGGTGGCAAGTAAAATTATAGGCCATCGAGTTGGTTACGTAAAGACAAATTTCTTGTGGGAAAAATAGTCAGGACTTGATTGGCATACTAGAGTGGCGAGAGTGTGAATGTTACTTTAAGTTTACACATAGTTTTCTGACACCATGGGTGACTTTGTGTCGTCTCGCTATCCGAGATACATTTTATTTTTCCTCACAGTGGGCGAATAATACCATCTAAACAATAAGAACACACAATTTTATAAGAAAGAGTACGTGGGATTAGACGTCATCAGTGTGTAAATGACGCGTAGCCTACGTTATAAAAGTCAAAAGATTGCCAAATGTTAGTAATCGAGTTTCGGTTATAAGAATTTTGTAGGTATGCATGTTTAATGTTTCTTCACACGCGTCGGAGAGACGAATGTCTATCAATATTTAAGAGTAGATAGCGTGACATGAGGAGATCTTGGATCTCCTTTTCTTTGAGATGACCAGGATACTTTGTGGCTTCGAGTATTATTTGCACGTACGTACCACGTACATTGTGCCAGACTATTCTTAAAATCAGGTGGAACAAATTTTAAGCAAAATATTTCCGTTTTTGCGACATTAACGAGTACAGAAGTCACTTCTGTGGCACGAGGGTAACACATTAAACTGATAAGTTACTCAAATTGATGTTTTCCCTCGATCTGGTATGTTGCTAATGTGGAGCTTGCTATTTGAGACCACGGTAACTTTGGTAAACTGTATTTTTATATGGGTCAATCTAGTAACTTTGGACTTTGGCCCGTCACGATTCGCCCATTAGCTATTAAAATCCACACGCATGCCCCTGCCGAGACTCGAACCCCGGATCTTCGAGCCGTTAGCCTACCGCCACAGATCGCACTACCACCCGGCCGGCTATTGAGATCACGGAAAACAACGTGTTGTGTCCATTTTATTAATTATACAGCACGGAGTGTTAAAAGGTCAGAATTAGCATTGCGAAAAGATTCGATTGTAGCAGATGGACTATGAATGCTATCTTCGTGTATCATTGTTTGTTTAAAAGGCCCTTCAGAGAGCTAACAGATGACACGTTTATCTCAATTTCGCTAAAAATGGACAAACCACGTTCTTTTCCTCTGATGTTCATTGTCATTTAGAGATTTGTCCTTCTGTAGCCAGTCTAGGACGACGATCACTAATAGAGTAGTTTTCGATAGGGTGCAAGTGATCGAGACTGTGTCGAAAGTCTGGTTAACATTATAAGAACGAAGAACTCATAAATTGATTTTGTAAAAGGAAATTGTGGATTGTCTACCCAACAGGAAACGTGTTTTATGTGTAACTGCCTGAGTCGTAAGGAATAATTGTAGAAGATCGAAATTAAACCACAGAGAGAATTATGGGCTCGCGGTGGTTCAGCGGTAGGGCGCTTACCTCTGGTGGGTGGGGTCCCTGGTTCTATTGCTGCTCGTACTACGTGGATTTGTGGGAATTCTCTCGTTTCCTCTCACTTTTTTCACTCCGCCTATTCTCCTATCATCGTTCATACAGCCTGAGCCAAATTGCCTTAAGGCCTTAAAATAAATTTATATAAAGAGAGAATTATGTTGAATTGTTGGATTCACAGAGTAATGGATGTCACAAAAGGTGAAGACAAACTTTTATAGCTGCCAAAGTTCGTCTTACTCTAACTTTCCATGGGTAGCACCAATGACAGGATACAGACGGTTTCCTGGTGTGGATAGGCTGCCAAAATTCCAAAAGTGAAGGTTTTAATTAGGGATGTGCGAAACTGGATCCTGAAGGAACGGTTAACCGGATTCTCAGTTCCAAGATCAGGAGCAGGAGCAATATTCCATTATCCGGATCCGAATCCGGGTATCCGGTTCCAATATCATCTTTATCCATTGTGGCCATATATGGGTTAAAAAGTGAATTGATAAATATAGATCACTGAATTTAAATTTGAGGTCAGTTTATCTCTGCCCACTTTGTTCAGACCAGTATAAGTTCTTTGGGTCCACTAGAAGCTAGTTTTATGGCTAAGTTTGTAAGGTGGTACTTTATTTATTTCAACGCTTCAATTACAACATAAAAGATCAGAAAAGCAAGTAAACAATTCTGAAATTGAGGAGAAAATATTTGCTAACAGTTTTAATAATATCGCGTTAGAAAGGAATTTTATCCAGTTTCTTATTTTAAAAAGACCCTTTATATATATGCTCTTTAATCTTATTTGAATATTCGCATGAGATGAAAGTTCCTTGTTTGATTGACAGAGTAGCGTGCTCATGATGATGTTCACCCCCCCCCCTTCACACACACTGAAACTTCTACTTGCTCTTGTGCTCGTGGTCTATTATCTTCCTCAGTCAATTTCACTAGATCTAAAACCCAAGCACCTACTAACATAGATATATCTGTCTTAATGGTCTTTCAACTTTGTTAACAAAGAGATGAGGTGGGAGAAAGTTTCCTTTTTTTTTTCATGTCTTGTCGGTAAGAACAGGAGTGAAGAGGGAGAGGACAAAAAGCCATTTTCGTTAATCAAAGTCAAAGTAGGGGGAAGCGGTATAAAGCGAATTAAGGGCTACTCCTTTCGGCGTCTTTAACGGCTTTCTCCTGTTCTATAAAA
This sequence comes from Lepisma saccharinum, assembly GCA_022664845.1. Classification (NCBI taxonomy): domain Eukaryota; kingdom Metazoa; phylum Arthropoda; class Insecta; order Zygentoma; family Lepismatidae; genus Lepisma; species Lepisma saccharinum. The sequence continues at coordinate 55,269 of JAGDQP010006903.1, read as the reverse complement.
ACACACTTCTTCATCCGTTTTCGCTGGTGAGCTTCTTTTGTTTTTCAACTCTTGTTTCTCAGAATAGGAAATTGCGAGAAAAGAGGAAAACAAAGAAAGAAATACACAAAACAGTAGAAGCAGTAAAATGACTCAATTCAGGTTGGAAACGTGGAGCAAATCCTGAATGTATGGGGACGCTCTTGTCCACTTAAATTAGATAAACCTTACCCGGAACGATGACCTTTACTTTATTCACCAAATGACTATGGTTTTAGTGCTATTTTTAATTGCGTTCTCTAATTCAAGGGGATTTTTCTCTTTAAACATTGTATTGTGTTTATAGTTCATCCACTTACTACATGCTAATAGTGCATTGGGTGGAAATAAACGTTCGAGCACAGGAAATAACAAATTTTCATCATATCTGGTGTAGTAAAAAGTAATCCGTTATTTTTGCATGACATTGAAGGCTTGACTGACCATAGTTAGAATGATCCGATTTAGGTCACATATGCGCCGTTTTGTTTGATAACGTGTTGCCATTTGGAAGGTAATATAATGATGCCTCTCTCATAGAAGCCCTTGTCCCTATTGGCAAAACATTGAGACAATCGATTTTCACAAGCCTCTCTTGAAGCGAATTTTTCACCAGCAAACGTGTTCGCCATGAACAGGAACAGATAGTAATCACTCGGTGCCAAGTCCGGACTATAAGGTGGATGCATAAGAACCTCCCAACCAAGCTCCCGGAGCTTCTGGCGAGTCACTATCGATGTGTGTGGCCTGGCGTTGTCCTGGTGGAACACAATGCCTCTCCTATTGGCCAAAGCTGGCCGCTTCTGGGCGATTGCTGCCTTCAGACGGTCCAATTGTTGACAGTATAGTTCCGAGTTAAGGGTTTGGCCGTAGGGGAGCAGCTCATAGTAGATAATTCCCTGCCAATCCCACCAAACACACAGCAAAACCTTCCTGGCCGTCAATCCTGGCTTGGGCACCGTTTGCGCCGGCGCACCGCGCTTCGACCACGACCGTTTTCGCGTGACGTTGTCGTAAGTGATCCACTTTTCATCACCAGTCACCAACCGCTTCAGAAATGGGTCGCTTTTGTTGCGATTCAGCAGCGATTCGCAGATGGAAATTCGGTCCATGAGTTTTTTTTTCTTGCGTTAACTCGTGTGGCACCCATACATCAAGCTTCTTTTTGTATCCAGCCTTATGCAAATGGTTCCACACGGTTTTTTGTGCAATGTTTAGCTCTTGGGCAATCGAAACAGTGCTTACATGACGGTCGGACGCGACAATGTCCATGATTTTATCGACATTTTCGACACTTGGCCTTCCAGTGCGTGGTACATCTTTGACGTCAAAATTACCGGAACGGAATCGACGAAACCAAAATTGCGTGTGATTAGCTGTTACAGTATGAGGACCATAAACACTATTCACATTTGCAGCCGCCTGGCTTGCGTTTTCGCCTTTATCGAAGAAAAACTGTAAAATATAGCGTATTTTCTCTTTGCTAATGTCCATTTTGACGCGCGCTCACACAACACTGAGTCAACTCATCACAACTATCTGAACAGTGTTTGTAGTACGCAATCTCATCGTTTGAACGCCATCTCGTTGAACCCGATCGGATTTATACAACGCGAGATACAGATCACTGAAGCCATCTATTGGCAAAATAATGGATTACTTTTTACTACACCAGATATTACATACCGGTACTTACCTAACAAGCAAGCAGTCAATTAGCTAGTTCATTTTGACTGTGTTAATAAGTAGTGCTGATGTTGTCCAGAAGGTTGCAAAACAACTTTAAGATTTTCCCATTCGTTATTCACATTGATTTTAGGTGTTGTTTTTTTTATCCACGTAGTTAAAAATTAATGCATTGTAACTCCTTAGTGATTATTATTATTATTTTATTCCTAGCCGTAGCTAGGACCTGTGCAGAGAGGTATATCCTCTATTGGAAAAGGGATGTCTTTGGAAAAGCGAATGTAGAGGATTGCAGGGGGATAGAGTGGCTTAATTTTATTTTTCTTATTGTCTTTATTTCTTCATCCGGACATTACGAATGTACCTCATAATCATACATTATGGTGGATTTCGGGGATATAATGAGAATGAAATGCTCTGTGACGTCACAATACATAGGTTTTGTTAGTGGAACGAATGCTGGGTTATCTTCTGTTCAGAGGTGACTCTGGACTGATGTGAGACAGTATGGACCCTGTTAATAGATGAATATTACTGGGCAAAATATGAGGGTGCTATAAATGGCGCGGTGTCTGGGATATGGTAATTCGTAATGATGCCATGATCGGGATGGTCCGGGGATATGGCTTGTCGGTAGATTGAAAAGAGAAAGAAAAGGGGAGTGGATATCAATGTTGTTTGGGGATGCAGGGAGGTTGTTGCGTGAATTGTGTCTAGAAGTAATGGATAATAAACCTCGAGGCATTGCCGTATTTGAGTCTTACATGTTCCAGATGATAAAGTAAATTTACGGTCGTATAGTTCTGCTGGGTAATCGGATACGGAATGCTGTCCGTAGTGCGTGTGGTTTAAGCACTTTTAGTTTATCATATAAAAACACGTCTGAGGAGATCCAGGAGGTGAAACGATAGGTAAGTACAGGGCGTAGGACAACTTTCGAGGATTTCATTGGTTTTACGGACCAATATATTATAGCACGCGTGCAACTCAATTTATAAGCTTAACATTTAAAAAGATAATATGTTTATTTCAAATTAGTTCATATAGAAATATTTAGTACTAATTTTCATGGTATTAATGCGATTACAATATTTAAAATAAAATTATTCATTTTATAAATTTGGTATATTTCCTCAGAATTCTTACTTGGCATTAACCTGTTACTCATTCTGCGGCCATGTGTCATCTGTCAACCACGTTTTGAATTAAGCTGGATTTGGACGAAAATTGTCTGCCTCTGATAGTCGTACGTCCTCCATGTTTCGCAGTGTTTTCCCGTAAAGATGGTTTTGAAGCCCGAGAAAAATATCTCACTCTAGGCATAAGGTCCGGTGAATAAGCTGGGTGAGGAAAACTCTTCCATCAAAATTGATGTGTTTTTTTCCACACGTTAACCTTGCCGTGTGTTGGCAGGTATTGTCCACGCCATTCCTACGATTGGCCAGCACAGGCCGTTTATTCAGCATTGCACGCCCGTACCTGTCGCAACTGCTGACAGACCTCTGTCTCTCGTGATTGTCTGTTTAGGTGGTTTCAGCTGACGTGTCGCCATTTGAGTGCATTCTTTCAACAGCTGCTCGCATAGCATTCTTGTCCAACTCGACGTGATCGTCCTTGTGGTTGCATATCAATGAAGCTGGTATGTCAAAACCAGAATTTTGTGAAGCATCTCTGAATTTTGTGGACATCAAGGCTCTTGTGATCATATATATTATTGTTGATTTTTACCGCCACGGTCACTGAATGCCGCTGATGGAACTCACGAATTACAATCTCCTACAGACGGATTTTCCCCTGTGCGCAAATATACAATGTACTGTACTATACAGCATTAGTCTCTTGGATTTTGTATAGTTCATGATTCGACTGTCGCATGTAGTCATTTGCGCAGTCATGTTTAAAACGACACAACCAATTTTTTAACTTGTTGCGAATTCAATAGGTCGCTATAAATAAGCGACCGTGACAAACACATCATTAAGATCGTCTCCTGATGTTAGTTTGCTTTCCTTATCCATTGTCTACATTCTTTCTTTGAAATGTCAATGAACGTTACCGATCTTATTTTACTGGAAGAATTTATCTCCTTCCCAATCATTGCGAACATTGACTTGGGCTATGTCTTCTAAACAAATAAATATATATTTCCGAGATTTTTAAGATTTCATTCCTGTTTCTGCTGCATCTACTTTATGCATTTTTGGTCCTTAACATGGATACATACTATCTCTACCCCTACGTGCGCTCTTTTGAACTTTTAGAGGTTTTGTTCAACATATCATATCTGGCTAGGTATATCGAATTTGAATTTACATACGATATCCCCGCATACAACGGCCACTAGCAATCCATATGATTTGCTGCAGTTCAATAACCAAATGATTATTTTATAATATTTGGTAATCTAATTTGTGGGAGAAGGTGATTAAACCTGTTTTCTCTGAGAAAATCATACGAATTTCGCTCCAGAATTTCAAATACCAGGCACGTATAACTCGTGTGTTCATTTACTAGTCAATTTCATAATATATAGATAATTAGCTCAACTATCATCCAAGAGATTGCGGGACAAATTAAATGTTTTACTTCTCGAGTGTTGATTAGTTTTAAGTATTTTCTAGTTTGCAGATTCAAAATTTCTTTTATCATTTTCACGTTTAGGAACAGGAAGATTGTTCAAGGTTAGTTACTAGGTAAATATTTAGTAGCGGTTTCCACTATATTAAAATTATCACAGTGTTTAAAATAAAATATATTGATTTAGAAATTTATATATTTTTTTCGAAACTATATTTACAAACTTTACAATAGTTAGTGACGTCAATTATGAAAACGACTCAATACTTTAAAAATATTTACTATGGGTATATACCTAAGGATAGAGAGTCAAGGTTAAACCCAGAGGCCGTGCACCAGAACGAACCCTGCGGCTCTCCTTTCTTATTATAAAAACAGTTGGGAAAGTACTATAACGTTCCTTCTACTCTGAATCCTCTGAAAATTTTGTTGTCTATTTCAATTTTATCTAACACAAGTTTTTACTGTGGGTTCACTAAAACCACGTTTGTCCGAAACGATTGACGAAAAACTAGAATAACTTTTGGTCAGTTTGAAAATATATGTGCATCATATAAAAATGAGCGCGTGTAACTATTTCTCCGCAGTGACAATGTGCACTGTTGTACTGTATTTACCATCACTTTATTAAAATAAATTTTCTAATCTGTAAAATAAGCCATTTCGCCACTGTATTTATGTATTTTCAGGCGCTTATAACATGAAAATATCATGCATTTGCTTTATCCGGAACAAATCTGGTCCCATCAAGTCGGGAAGGTTTTAGTGTAGGTATTTTTAAAAGAGTCGAAAAACTATCTGAACAATTGTGAATCTGCAGTGTGAGTCTTAATTATATTAGCACTTAAGGGAACTACGTAAGCGTCATCTCAATCTGTTATGCACACAACACAAGAATGTGGCATGTGGAACATTATGACAGCAATCTCTTGGAATAGACTAGGTTAGAGCTGTAGTTCCTTCCTTCAGCTGACTGATATTGTACAAATCTCCTGCTGTACACACTTTTTTTAGCCATACCCGACAACGAGAAATCAAACGGTGTTAAGTCTGATGAATAGGGATACCAATGCAAAGGTCAATTTCATTCTATCAATCACTTACTGAATGCCACATCGAGGATAGCACGGACAGGAATGCACCACCGCCGAGTCGAAATAGTACCTTACATGAAATATCAAGAAAAGGTGATTAACGGTAACGAACAACATATGTGATTAATGGCACATGTGGTGCTATTCATTATTGTTTCCATATCGAAAATGTACGGTCCAATGACATCACCAACAGTGACAGCATCCCAGACATTAACCTTTGGGGAGGCATATTCATGCTCAAGACTGACGCGAGAATTTTCAGTACTCCAAGAGATGATATTGTGTCGATTCACATGACCACTAAAGTGCATTACTGCTGCACTAAATGCTATTTGGCCCACGTTATCTGGGTAGATACGTGTTATGGCTGTTAAAATATAGCAACACATCAAGAGCACACACATTTTTTACCGTCTCACAGTGGGCCAAAGCACAGAATTCTTGGCATAAATTGAGAATGTGGAATATGTAGCAGCAAATAGTAAGGGAACAAATTAGTTCATTGTGTAAAGTGGCTGCAAAAATGTATTCAACGTATTCAAGCAAGATATACACAGAAAATTACAATCAAATTACAGAAATTACAGTGAATAGGCGGCACCGCAGCACAGACGAACATGCACGGTGTCATTGAAAATTTAGAAGAAAAGATATATACCTAAATGTTTGTAATAGTGCGCCAGCAAGCTCATCTGACTCATCACTACTTTCGAATGTATCAGTCTGAAACGTAAAATGTGGAGCTATTAATAAATCTAGAACATCCTTATGAACATGTGACTCTTTCTCATTGGGACTTTCCGCAAGCTTGTAATAAGAGGGTTTGATGTGACTAAAAGTAAATGGAACACATCTTCGTTTGTCTTGGTCCATGAAATCATACAAGCAAAATATTCATCATATTGCTTGAAGTCGATGTTCCGTGCCTCTTGGGCTTCCTCACTGAGTTGACCTATTCGAAGCAGAGATGTAACAGGTGTATGCATAAGTTTTTGCCGGTTTTTGTGATAAAGAAAACACGTAATTTTCAAGGAAAATTAATTTTGTTTTATTCAAAATATTGCCCATCGGCTTCTACACACTTCGCTCATCTTTCAGGTAATTGATGCATACCATGCCAGAAAAACTGCTTGTCTTTTGCGGCAAACCATTCGTCGAGCCATTTTCCAACGTCATCGAAATTGCTGAAGTGCTGCTCTGCGAGCGCGTGCCCCATTGATGCGAAGAAGTGATAGTCAGATGGCGCCAGGTCTCGGGAGTACGGCGGGTGCGGAAGGATCTCCCATCCAAGCGATTTCAAGGTGTTTTTCACTGGTTTTGCTGTGTGAGACGGCGCATTGTCGTGTAACACAATCACTTTGTCATGTCGTCGGGCCCATTCCGGTCGTCTTTCGATCAATGCGTGATGTAAATTAATCATTTGTTGGCGATAGCGTTGTGCATTAACGGTTTCGCCGGGCTTCAAGAGTTCATAATACACAATACCGCTCTGGTCCCACCAGACACAAAGCATGGTCTTCTTGCCGAAGCGATTTGGCCATTGTGTTGAAGGACCGGCTTCGCCATGTAAAAGCCACGATTTTTTCCGCTTCGGGTTTTCAAAATAAATCCATTTTTCGTCACCCGTCACAATTCGATACAAAAAGGATTTTCTTTCGTGACGTTGCAGCAGCATTTCACAAGTGACTTTGCGATTTTCCATTTGACGTTTATTCAAATCGCGTGGGACCCATTTACCCAGTTTATTGATCTTCCCCATTGCTCGTAAACGTCTGCTGATTGTTTCTTGTGACACATTTAATGCTTTTGCCAATTGCTGTTGAGTTTGAGTTGGGTCATCCTCCAATAACACCTGCAATTGCTCGTTTTCGCACTTTTGTGGTCTACCAGAGCGCGCACTGTCTTTCACATTGAAATCACCACTTTTAAATTGTCGAAACCATGTCTCACATGTTCTAATCGATAGAGAGTGTTCACCATATGTTTCTACCAGCACATGATGACTTTCAACAGCCTTTTTCTTTTGATTAAATAAGAAAAGCAATGCGTGCCTCAAATGTTCTTTTTCAGGCACAAACTTCGACATGATCACTGAACGATAAAACAAAGACGCTAGTGTTTGGCGGACTCAACTTGTGTTTGTAGTTTAATGTCAGACTAACAAAATGAAGTATGTGTCAAATGAATACGCTGCGTACTTTTCGCTGGAGCCATCTCGTAGGTAAACCGGAAACTACATATGCATACACCTGGTATGATTTGAGCTCCAAGAATCAACACCTTATGTTCCGCTGGCGGAATAGGGTACCAGGGGTATTTGACGATGAATTCCTGTGCCGTGACAAGAGCATATTGACGAAACTTTTCGATAAATATGTCATGACCACTAGCAAGTGTCTGCAACACAATCTTGAACCTCCATATGATGCCAACATCAACGTCAGTAGACGTCAGTAATACTTACGTACAATTGTTGGTAAAAAGAAAAAAGAAAATTGCCTTGCTGTTTGTTGGTACCACATCTTGGCTCTGGTCGATCAACTAGTAATCCCATTTCATGTTTAAATCTGTTTTGAATATTTTTCTCTATATGCTACAATCTACTTATGTTCTTCTCCACGAACTTGCCACCTCCGAAGAACTATATCCATGGGTGAAGCACTGATAATCCAAATTCCACTCTCACGCTGTCGTCAATTATATAAATATTCATAACTTTGTCAATTTTATTATTAAAGCATTTCGATGTGAGACCGCAAAGATAATTTCGTTATGCGCTTCTGGTGTCTCTAAGTGCACTGCACACTTTGTCATCAACCATTTTAAGGAGCAATTTGCAATTTACTGTAGAAGTCGTTTTCTGAACCTGACAGACCAATTGTCTTAATTGTCGGCTAATAGGTCTGCAAAAGCTTGGAGACGATGTTCTAGCATTTTGCCATAGAACAATTGGGGCTGTTGTTCATCTGACGAGTTTGTAATCAACCTAATAGGTACCAAAGATCAGATGCCAAAACAATTCCAGTTTTTTCTAAGAGGAACGACGTATTTCTAGGAGAAGTCACTTCAAAAATATTTTTTCAACCTGCCACTGGTCATACGTCATAATTATATCATCGAACGTCCACGATATGAATACATTATCAGCTAAGTCACACATTTTATCATTTACACGCCTCAGTTGCATGCTAAGGCTGTTTCATCGTGCAATTAATGGGTATATTTTTCAGGGATCCGGTAGCAACACTTTCTACATTATCATACGCTATATTTCCAAATAGCGCAAACATGCGCAGGTATTTTCTTTACGGACAGGAATAACAATATTTACGTTGTTAGAAAATCACAGACATGTTCTTCCGTGTTATATAGTAAAATGCCATTACAATGCTTGGCCATAGTTTATATATACGTTTTCGGAAGCACATTAGTTTCCAGACCTGATCTCATGCAGTACTATTAAACATCACATCAACATTCGAAATATATAAAAAGATACACACATGTTGGTGGTGTTCCCATGTTTAACAACTGCTGAATATATGTATGCACTGCAGGCTTAGGCGCATTCAAACACAAACTTATCTTCTCGTACTGAGCAGCGCAGAGCAGCGTCTTCCTGTCTCTGGCGGATAACAGCTTTAAGCTTGCGATGACGTCATTGTGAACGCCTCCCCATTCCTATCACGCACACAATCTTATCTGGACACTATTAAGGTTTCATTACAGCATATTACATATTTCGCGTTTCTCTTTTACTTCGGGTTTCTGCCAAGAATGGCCTGGTTTGGACCCGGCCTGAATGGTTTGGATATGACAAGGACTCATTTCGAGCTCCCGTGTAGTCATTCTGTGGTAACATAGTTTTCTGTGGTATCCCTGTCTCTAAACGACATTGTTTGGTCGATTTCCGGGATTACACAAAATTGACTCCTCCAGAACATCCATGTTCGCTTCACTTCTTTGTATTCTGGGGCGTCTGGCATTCTCTTTGTAGTCAAGAACGACCTGGTCCTTCTGCAGAAATTCTCGTTGAAACTATGTATTGTTAAACGATATTGTCGATCACGGTGGAACCCTTCATGGAACTTCTTTTGAACAACCGTTGGGGAAGCCAACACTACCATCGGTCTTACTACAACTCTTATTTCTTCTAATGTGAGCCTTAACACTACTCTATCTGCAAGTAATACAAGGTCGGTTACAATGTTCCCGATCAAAGTAACCTGTAAGTTACAGAAGGTTATGTGATTGTTACAATGTTGTTCACATTCCATTTTGTCATATAGGGTGTACAAGTTGTTTGTCACACTTAAGGGCAAGAACGGCTTAAGACAACAACAAATTTACCCCATTTAAGTGATAACATAATTACGACTTCCTCTGTATATTGTCATTCATATTGTTTAAACTACCCTTAGCCATAAACTACCTTTACCAAAAAAAAAAAAAAAGGATCGTTTGGGTGTTGAACTTAATAATTTTACCAGTCTGATAGAATATACATAAAACTGTTGCACTATAAGTGGGAAATCGTTACGTAAAAAGCAATCAGTATATGATCAAAATTTCCAGCGAAACACAGAATAAATACGTGTTTAACAGGCAGAAGAGACAATAATAATAATGCTGAAGGATGCTTTTTTTTCTTCAAAGCAGGAATTTCACCAGGATTTTCAGTTCGGGGATGTAAAGTCAAAATTGGGAGGGTGTAAATTGAGTTTTGCACGCTTTCTATCGCAAAATTTTTGATCGCAAAATTTTTAAAGCTGGCGGGAGGTTGTCGCGAATTTAGAGGGTGACAGGGGAATCACTGCTTCCAAGAGTACCCAACGTTAAGCAATGTGGGTCCGAGAGGACAGTTAGAAATTGACTCCAAATCTAATGGTGTGAGATAATTGCTTGGAAAAATGAACCAGAACAAATCAATTCAAGCAGGAAACTTGAAATGTAGCCGGACATCATTCTAGATCGTTAAAATTTGTTCCAATTTTATAATTTGTTTTTCGGATTCTTCTTTAACCGCCGGCTTACAAATGCCATTCGTTTAAATACCATAAACAATTTGATATAAGAAAGTAAATAAAGTAAAAAAGAGATAACATCAAATGATGTAATTATTAGTTTCATTTTCTGCTAAAAGAAATGTATTGTTATTACCACCTTGAAGAATACATTAGTAGGACTCATCAGCTTTAAGCTGTAGAGTAACGTAATATTTTGACCATTTAATTGTACTTTAGAGGTTGTTAAAAGTGTAAACTCAACAACTATTTCGACTATGGCATTCAAATTCCTTTTGAAAGCAAATTTGAACGTCAAAGGCCAACGTTCAATGCGGGAAATTACACACGGGTGACTTAACCAATTGCGCTACACACAAATGCTTTCGTTGCCTCACATGTGACCATTGTTCGCTTTCTCGTCTCCTTTCTCACGTTCGTTCTCAATGTAACATTACACATTCACTCACTCGGCGGCTTTATTTTCTTCTCACATTTTGGATTCTGCACATACCAAAGATTCAGATACGTTAATTTATGTCCATAACCCTCCAATAGAAGGAGCAAATTAAATTAAGAATAGTATTTAAAGAAAAGAAAAGTATGTCTGTCTCTTGGCCAATCTTATATATATTACATCTATAATTCTATTCATCGATGGTAACTCGGAAATCTGGTCTGTTAGAAGCAACAGTTTGAAACAGAAAGTGTAAAAAGACTGTCCAGTAAGTAGCATATGTATCTCAGGTAAACATACAAAATAATTGGCGAAAACATAGGCCACAACTCCAGGAAGAGAGGGGGAGTTATGTGTTGATGACTCATAGAAAAAGAGGTTAAATTTGCATTTGTATTTTATATATAACCTTTCGGTTTGTTTGGCTAAGGTTGGGATATTGTTCACTTTCAAATTACCACATAGACATCAGTTTGGTGTGGTTGAGGGAAAAGCCCTATCAGAATGACCGGCTCCTGAAATCAATCCCATGATCTTTTGAATGCAAAGTCAACACTCTATCAACCTAGTTAGGACCACTCAACGCAAGAAAGGCTGAAGGAGAACATCAGCTCTCAAGCTACCAAACTTCAGGCCATTTCTCTGTGATACTAGTTTCTTTGAAATCGCAAGTGCATTTATTTTCACACGCTGTACCAAATCACATTCGATAAAGAATAGGAAGAAGAAGTAGTATGAATGTATGTATCTTCCACATGCATACTAAATTTTATGGAAATCTTTAAAATAATACTTTTGGGTGTTTTATAATACAAGCAAGTTTCAAAACTCAAGTAATTTCTCATCGAGTGGCCATCTCAATAGATACAGATACAGTCTCCCCCTACAGTACTGTCGAAGTCAATTTTAATATTGTAAAACCTACATTGTCGGACTATACTATAGCAATACATAACCACAGAACTCATAGCTAGGGCCTCAAATATATCCAGCGTGCAAAATAACAATTTTACGACAAGGCAAAACTTTTTTTTTTTACAAACATACTAAAACGATAGTTTTAATGTGTCACTAACTTAAAATAATTTCAATACATAGATCTCTATTTCAAGCAAGATACCATAATCGATGCTGCAGAAAATTGGAAAGGCTACAATTTCTCACAACTTGTATCTTCCACCCTTTTCATGGAGGGGGCTATGGCCACGAAGAAAAAAAATATTTCTTGTAAACATTTTCTTTCAAATAACGGCAAATGTTATGAAAACTGCTTAAGGCATATAGAGTACCGGTACTTAAAATTATTCAGAAAGGTCATACCTTTGGTATTAGACCCCTTTGTGGCGTACCTAACACAAAGGCACCTTATAATCCCGCTAGGTCTGTCCATCTGTCTGTTAGTACGTGCCCAAAAAATAAATCTCAGTAACCAGACAGTTTAGAGAGAGATTGATGTGTCATTGGAAAGGTCTTGACGATACTAGTTCATAACCGTGGAACAGTGTTCATTTGTGCAGTATGACAGTGTTGTCAACCCACTTTTAAAATTCAATTTTTCAATTTGTTTGTATTGCCTTACATAGTATATTCGCACCAGATATTTTGCATAAACATTATGCACTTGTGATTTGGGTGAGTACCAAATAGAATTCATGTTCAAGTGCTTCTATTGGGCTAGCGCGCACATGAAAAGCCGGCGTTACAGGTAATTTAATGAAAATCAACTACTTCATTAAAAAAAAATGGTAGTAATGAGAGAGGGTCACATTCCAGTGTAATGTTCATTGAACAAGAAAACAGATTGCTGAAGGGCTTTTGTTTGCCTTGCTTGAGCAGTTCCAATGGAATTTGCTACTTCACCTTGCTTTGCTCTTCAGCCACAAGATGGCACTTTACAATTATTTAATTTTTTGCTACACACTTTAATAATATCGAATGAAGAAAACTATTTCTAACACCGACAATAGTTAAATTATGTAAGGAAAAGTTTATAAGTAATTTAATCTAATTCAGAAATAATGTGAAATAGGTTTTATGAAGTATCTTCTAGTAGGCGTAGTTCACTATTACAGACTTTTGGACAAGTGATGAAAATAGCAGGAGTGGTTACATATTGACAAGCTAAGTAAGGGTTTTGATTCATTTTTTGGGTAGGTGCTTTGGAATGGAGCATTCACATTATGTGAGTCCGTTCGAAGTCCCTGTAAATTGAAAATAACAAGTATTTTTCATTTAAACCCTTAATTTCAACGCCTAATTCTAAGATAGGATAATATTTTTTTTCTAACTAGTTTCCATGTGCTACTGTGATAAAACTGGACCTAAGGTAGATTGATTGAATTTATACGTATGTTCTAAACGAGCTGCTGATTTTCTAAGGACGGGACGTACAGTTTTTGTTAAAGTTGGCTTGTAATCACTCCATTTAATTGGTCCCCGGGGAACTGAACCCGTGACCACGAGCATAGAAAGTAGGCCCGCGAAACTTTGGGCCTCACGAAGGTCTACCAAGTTTAATTTTCAGGGCTTTAGTCATTCCTTACAGCAGCGTCTCTACTTCTAGAAACTATTGTGACAGATTAATTAAAGATACGTAATGGGATGAAGTGTGTATTTGCGAGTTTGTGTGAGCTGGCACAAAAAGAAAAAATAAAGGAAAAAAGGAAAGAAATAAACATTTAACTTTACGATATCTCCCCAATTTTTCTGACAACAGAAGTATCCCAACTCGAACGGTAGAACCGAGTAAAAATGAGTCGAGAATACGAAGCTGTGTTTGCTCTTACCACCAGTCAATTTAATTTGATCTATAAAACCCCGCATCTGTTCACTAGTAGGAAATGTAATCCCGAATGGATTTTACAATCCCGGGATTTCGGGACTGGGTTCTCCAATCCCGGGATCCCGATCTTTCAAGCTAAATATAATTTATTTTTCTCTCTTCTTTCGCTTTTACCGCAGCGTACTGACAAAACAGGGTTTATATGTGACGCATGGATCGATGAAAAATGGTTATGCACCTCCGATGAAAAATAATTAGAACGGAGAAAGGAGAAGCTCTTCAGTAAGAAGAATGCACTTAAATGTACGAGCAACCTTATTAAAATTTAAAAATACAAATTTTCTTACATTTTTGTTGGAATTAACAAACACATGCCTACAATGAAAATGATTGTATTTTCTCGTGACAAACATATGAACCAACATAAATAATTTCGAAATGATTTTATTCTTGTAAGGCCAAGTGTGGCAAAGTCAACAGTTTTAGAGTAATAAAATGGAAATGCTTTCAGTTAGAAAAAAAAGCAATAAATGAGCAGTTCTTATAGTTAGAATATCACTCAAACACCATGGCTTGAACACATGTATTTTTGTAAAATTTTCTCAGGAAACAGAGACAATCCAACGTTTTATCATTTAAACGAGAACGGAGTTTTGTACAAAATAAACCAGCTGCAGAGAACGCTCTTTCTGATTCCACGCTTGAAGGACAAACATTCAGTAAGCTGTGATACGCAATCTCCAGAAGTTTACCTCGTAATCCACTAGTCTCAAAAAGAGACATTTCCTGTCTCAGTAGGCTCATGCTTCTGTTCACACGTACGCTTGCTGTTGGAATGGAAGAAGTGCTCTGTTGAATCGCCAAATTCAGTTCATCACACAACGAAGCAGGTTTAAGTTGCTCTTTCTCACATTCATCGTCCACGCTGTCTTTCAGTTCGTTTTCAATGATTTCAAGTGATGTTTCTGAGCGGTGCTTTTCCTCATGCAGTTCGCCTGCTACAATACGGCTGAGGAAAGATTTCAAGAAGGTACGGATAGATGCTAGTGTTGAGACTGTGAACACTCCGTTAAACTCTTGTGGACTCTTTTTGTTTGAGACGATTTCCGGATTACGTAAGTACTGCAACACATCACTAAATATACATCTACGCTGTTTAATGCGAATAACTAAAGCTTGGTAAACCATATTAGCTATGCCTGAGTCCTGTTCCTAAAGTTTCCTCAGCATGAACTTCAAAGCTGCATCCGCAGAGAGTAGATTAGCATCTGCTCTGCATAGCGCCTCTACTGTAAGTTTTACAGGTTCCAAAGCACAAACTAACTGTTTTACGAGCTGTTCATCCTCTTCTGTTATGCTCAAGTTGTCACTCTCGCTTGGTCTAATGTTCTTCGTAGCTTTCTGATCAATTAAAGCTTTCTGGATGCATGGCAATATATCTAGGAAACGTTGAATCATAGTAACCAAACTGTCCACCTTGTTCTAGTGTCTGGAAGGAGTGCCAATTCCTTGCCGAACTGTTGGGTTACATGTTTTTGAAGCACATCATTTCTTGATGGTGACTTCCTGAATAGATTTACTATTTTTCTTACTTTTGAAGTTAATGGATTTAGGTTTCCACGTAAGGTAAACAAATCACAGTTCACTTGCTGGAGAGCTGGATGGGGCTCCTCGGATAGAATTAAACCGTCTTCATTTGCAGTTTCAGTTTCATCATCTGTTTGAGGCTCAATATCTGCTTCTAAAGTTCCAGGTAGGGGATTTGAAGTATCTTCATCTGCTTCTGTTGACTCAAATGTTGGTATTTTGGAGGAATACAACACTTCCATCACTCCAAGATGTATTCCATGGACAAAACACAGTTGTTGCTCCGTGCTAATTATTTTGCCAACTTTAACCATCACTTGCCCCGTCAGTCGTGATGCATACAATATCTCTGTTAAAAGATAGATTATATTCTTCAAGTTTTTTTGCTTAGCAAAGCTACACACTTTTCTGAAGGCTGTGAACCCACCACACGAACAAGTCCTAAGTTCCACATCTGCTTCCCTTCAGAATGCACGTTAATATTCATGTAACGCCGATTACGCGTTGAAGTCCATTCATCAAAGGTCAAAGAAAATTTATCTCCCCGGGCAGCTTTTTCTTTAATCTGGCAAATCACACTTGCCGAACTTTTTCGGCGTAGGTTATGACTAACTTTTGGATAGTGTTCGGTGTTGTAGCTAATTCTTCGCGAGAATTCATATTGACGAGAGCGAGTCGAAGATGCGGTGATGTACAGAATACACGAAAAGACAAACCATCACGTGCAGTCATTCTTGCCAAAGTAGCTGACAGGCTTTTTTCGTTTGTGCTAATGAAGTAATGTCCTATTTTACTTTTCTTTGTTGGTTACTGACTGGTATTTGGACTGGATATTCCCTCTGCCCTATTCGCACTGTTGATTTCTTCTTCCGTCCCTTTTGTTTTGAGCAAAGAAATATTGTGTTGGGACTTCAAGTGAGTATGTAGGCCTTTCGTTGATCCACCAGTTGTTTTAATGATGGAATTAAACTTCTTACATTTTGCTGACTGGCCTTGTTTCTCCCGCAGAAAATACTGCCACGGCGATAACTCTTCATAATCTTTCCTGTATTCTACGTACTCAGGGTCATTCTGACCAGACTCCATTGTTATCAATGTTCAGTCATTCCAAGACGAGAGAGCTTTTCGTTTGGGTGCAAATATAATGAACCTTTCAACTAAACTGATGTGCGCTTGCCACACCGTACCGTGACGGACGGGCTGTTCGACAATCACGATATCAGAAAGTCAGTATAGACTATTGTTGTGACATGGCGACAGCGCACTCAGCCAGCAAAGATAACGTATATATTTTGTCCTTTTTTGGTACACATAAGTAATAATATCACCGTAGTTAAAAAAAAAGTCTAGTTTTGGAAAGAAATGGGAATAAGATTTTTTTTTAAAAAAAAGGACCATTGAAGAAAGTAAGACAGAGAATAAGGTTGCAACGAACACTAAAAATTTACGTATGAATATTGACGTGAAATATTTTTGAAATACGTAACGGATAACGGAAATAATTAAGAATTTATCTAGGAGAAGGAATTTTGAATTTCCGGCCTTTCAGAACGGAAGAAAAGAGAAATCCCGCGATTTAAACATCTATTTATGAAACAGAATTATTGTAAATTTCCTTATCAGCAGTTAGTTGACCAGCTTGAATAATATGCATACAGTATCAGGGGAAAGTGATCGATATGATAATTGTTATTAAAAAAATAGCAGTTACTGCAGTAGAAATATATTTGAAATGGGTAAATGCAATAACCTTGAATATGATTTTCTAGTCCCGAAATCCAGGGACTACGAAGTCTCTAATCCCGGGATTTCGGGACTATGAAAACGGGCGGGATCCCGGGATTACATTCCCTGTACACTAGCGATGTTTGAATGATGAGAAGAACAACGTCGCTCAAGAAACAATGCCAACATTTCCGTCAAGCAGATCAAAACGGGACATAAAGTATATGAAAAGCAAGTATTACACTGATTTAGAAAACAGCTACGAGACATTTGTTTTAAACAATATACATATATTAACACATTCAGTACGTACAGACACCATACCGTATGTAGTACTTCCTTTATATGCTGGAGATGAAGTTTCCGAACTGTTAGAACTTTCATACTTACGTGCAATTTCCTCTCCACCGTTACAATCGCTATTTCTGTCCAACATGTCTGTATGATTTTCTGTTAAGCGTCCGTAGTATTTTCGCACTATAATGTTATGAAACATGTATGCAAACGGCTCATCCTCCACTCCAATTACATATTTTTCACAGTCAAGTCTACACGTTCGCCATACCTTTTTCCTCAGCAATTTAGCAACATTCAACGGACTAATTGACTTCAGCCCTCTCATGTCCGCTCTAACTCTGAGCTACCGGACACCGCACAGCTCTATCTGGTACTGCATGTTCATCTGTGCAGCAGCGAAGCTAGTACGCTGACCTTCAAATGGCACTAGCGTTTGCACACGTAGCTTTACGGATGAATGACTTTGACAGGAGTTGGTACAGGCACAACGTTCTGTTTTAAAGCAGGGATGGCCAAACGGATCCGGATATCGGGTATCTGGATCTGGGATCTTGGAAACAGCTCTGGTCATTCCTATTTTAAACACTTATCCAGTCGGTTTTAGCCGTTCGAGCTGGGGTACTTCCCTTGTATGACAAGTGGTTTTCGAAAGGTTTTCATTGTGTTGACTCCCTAACCCCATTAAGCTGTTGGTACTTTGGACTTCAATTGAATTTACTTATGGCATTTAGGCATCTATGGCTCAGGGCATAGATTATGGTAAGGTAGGAGAAAGGATGTCCCCTACGCTATGGAAAGGAAAGAATGTTGGAAGATGTCATCCAGAGTCTTAGTTGAAAGTACCATCCCGGTATTTGTCTTGTGTTACAGAGGAAAACCCTTAAAAAAAACTGTCATGATACTTGACCACTCGTATTGAACATTCTAAGAGCATGAAGTTGATCCAATATTTATTTACATGTCTATTAAAGGGTAACTATTTATGATTATTTTCATCTATCTCTCCTGAATCAACAGGAAGCACATAGACAAAATATACACGTATCCTCAAACAGTACTCTCCCCTCTCGCTCACCCACTCACTTTCTCTCTCTCGCTCTCTCTAGCTAAGCAAGCACAACAAGTAGAATAAACCTATTATCTACCTCAGTACCTAAAAAGATTACCAATTTATGATACACATGTTTACGTGAATTCGGTACGTTTTCTTTATAGTGTGTGTGTTTTAATATAAATTCTTAAAACACATTGTCAGGAAATAGTTGTATGTATTTAATGCAGAAAATGTGGAACATTTAACATACGCCAGGTTCGTAATACGTCAGTTATACAACAATACCCACGCCCACTTTACTTATTTCATTAAATCCGGAATAAGTAGTCTAATCTATTTCTAGTAAAGGCCAAGCATAGAAAAAAGAGAACAAATGTACCAACTCAACAATTAACGAGCGAATAAGCTTTTGAAACAGTTCTAAAATACATCAGTATTAATCACATCAAAAGCACTGATTAAAAAGATTAGCAGTAGCGACAGACTCTTTAATTACCACACAAAATAATTGCGCGCCTGATTTTCCTCGTTTCCTAAACTAAGGACAGCAGTTTTAATATCAAAGTTGAGAATTCCCACAGCAGTTTTCCCAGTCGTGATAAAAGAGGGATTGATATGAAATGAAGAGGGTCGAGGAAACCAGAACTTAAACGTTCTTGTTAAAATTAGACTTCCTTTGTTCTCTTTCTGATTCATGTAATTTTTTCTATACAGATAGTTGAGAAATGAACATAGGCACATAGACATCAAACACTCGTTTACTTCACCTCGGTACCAAATCATGTTAGTACCCGTGGTAATGAATTGGCAGACTATGCTGCTTTGAGAGTTGTTTTCGGCAGATAACATTGATATGCCAATATGTTTAATTCCAGGACATGCTGTTAAATTATAGCCAGGTTATTCGCCAAGAAATTACAGCGACGGCGGGATGATGTTAGTCTTAGCGAATTGCAAAATATTAAATTTACTCTTGCGCCGTCTAAATATTCTTTTCGCCGAGGCAGAAAAACTGAAGAAGTACATTTATGTAGGCTTGACATAGAATCAGTTGCCTGAATATTTTGCGACGTTCGTACCTACTGAATTGCAAACGATTGCAATGATATTTTAGCTGTTTGTTATATATTTTGGAATATTCTGGATGCGGTGATCATACTCCGACAACATTATCAGACCGCAAGCAAGTTGTCATCACTACTTGGGGATAGAGATTAAAAAGTTGGTAGACTTTTCATGTATATTTCATAGACAAGTCTAAAAAATCGTATCTGCTTTCTTTTTATAAATTGTGAATGACTTTTCGCAGCATTTTAATCTTTATTTCTAGGTTGCTAACCAAACAGTATTGAGGTTATTTGAAAACACAACAGTACACTGTAAAACATACATGAGCGAAGTTTGAAAGAAGAGTATGGAAAGAAAGTATGTAAATCAGTCGTAAATTCAACATGTCTTTCTGAATATGATTCGTGTGCACTTGTTATGCATTTCACGATCACCTGTACAGATAATGTGCCCAATATTTCCAGATAACATCAGGCATATTCATCTTACATGAATAACAACTTTTTAAACATCTAGCGAAATAAATTGAGGGATTTAGTGTGTTCTCAGTAGCTCAGCTATTTACGGCATTAGACCTAATCATCAAGCTGAGCAGATATTTTGGTGCGAGCCCAGTTGAAGCGAGCAAATCATCATTTCAATTTTTGTCTTTGGGGGGAGACTTGGCTTCATTTTAGCAATCATTAACAACATAGCTAATATAAATTTTCTTAACCTCTTTCCGTTCCACAGCCTAGATTATTAATAAGGCGATTCGATCATTGGAAATTGATGACACAAGGTACTTTTTCAGTCTTTTAGAACAGAAAGAAAATGATTCGGTAGAGGCAGTAGTGATCTGCAATGTGACAAAAATTCCCACTAAGAAGATCACAATAAATAGCGATTAAAACAGTCTTCTACACTGTGTACATATCATATTAAGCTGAATGTCTTTAGATGGACACTTCTGAACAATCCGGATTCAAATCCAACTGGAGGCAGAAATCTTATTTTCGCTGACACTGAGGCAGGCTAGTAGAGGCAAAAGACTCAGTAAATTAGTTATTATCGAAATAGAAAAAAAACCAGCATAGAATATTGTTGTGGGTAACAAAAACTCCACAAGAACTCAACCGATTAACTGACGACATTCTACATGATATCACAGACGAAGTAAATATTGTGGTGGCAAAACTCTTATAAAGGTGTGATGACACAACTTGAAAAAAATGAGATCTCCTAGATATG
>JAGDQP010006903.1:17770-29688 GCA_022664845.1 Lepisma saccharinum | reverse complement strand
GCCAAATCTCATCTCTTTCCTAGATGCACGGTAAGAGGCGCCACCAAATGAAGATGAAGAAAACATCAATCACAAGTCGAAATTACGTTATTTGTGAGATATCTATATGTGAAGGCTACGACTTTCGTTTCCACCTTCCGTCAGATATCTAATATTTTATTGTAAACTTTTAAACTTTGTATATTTGTCCATTTTAGTGACTGATGACTTGCACAGAGTAAATTGCACATAACAAAACAAGAAGCAAATTAATTTTGAGACAAACGTTGTTTCGGAACGAAGAGCACTGAAATGTGGTTTTGGCACATATGACGTAATAACGTTAGAAACGTCGGCTTAAAGAATTGCATTCGAAGTTCAAGAGCAAAATTTAAGTTTGAGTGCGTGCCATATAGAAGGATTTCTTGTGAAGGAATTAACATTGCAATAATTGAAAAACATACAATCAATCTTGAGATTACGCTCGTCATGCCATCCACTGAGCACTGCCAGCACCTTTTGCAATGCCTCTTCCCGTTGTAGGAAATTCAAATGCTCAATAAGTCCCGTTGCTGAAATACAAATATAGTTAATATTACTTTTGCAACACTCTTGTTAATATACTCTACGTTAATATAGAGATTGGATATTAAGTAGGGTCTGTCCTTTCTTTCCAACAAGTGACTGAGCTTGTGTAGTACGTAGTGCAAAATCTTTATTCCTTGACCCTGATTTTATCCCAGAATTTGCCAACTAGTTGACATATATTTATAGATTGGCTTGTTACTAATACCCTAGATCAGCGATCATTTCGTAAGTGCTACATGCTGTACCATTTGTAATTGGATCTGGGAGTCTGCCAGGTCCAATGGGGTTTATCATCCATCCAAATTGTAGAGCAATATCACCAAAACTTTATTTTTTTACCGTCAAAAATCTGGACACCCCACTTGTATCTACCTGACTTTTGCTTTACACCATCGACACTGAAAATCCCGGGAGTGTTTCTGAATTGGATAACCAATATCAACTCAGCTATCATCCTAACAATCCTAAAATACTACTTTCATCATGAGCATCTTAAAATGATGGCTGTATTAGTGTTATATTTCTTCTGCTACAATGGTTCGTTTCTGCTGACTTTTCTTTTCTTCCCCTATTTCTTCTTGTTGAACGCTATTGCTATATAATTAGACAATTATACTGATAATTGTTAAAGAAGTTAAAGCAAAAAGGTTGTACCGTTTAAGGTAACCGGACGTCTGTGCCCAGTTAGGATACAAGTGACTCGAAACCCACTTTAAGAAGTACGTCTCGTTCTTAGAGTGTTATCTGTACCCTATGGAAGCCAATGCCATACCAATATCCACTTGACTTAGCCAGAGATCCTTGGATAATAGACCTGCCTCCGAGCAAGACACGAATCATCTTGATATTGTTTTGTAAGTGAAACACAAATTTGTGCTACAATATTTGTTTCTTCGAACAGTCAATATTTGCTTGAAAATGATTAAATGGTTTAGAATATCATAAATATTTACTTATGTTTTAGCTTTTAATTTACTTTTAATAAATATAAATTATATTCAATGATTTATTAAATGAAATAAAATGTTAACTAAACTTTATCGCTACTGTTCAGGAAAATGTATTAAAAAGTCCTTCTCTACAGCTATATTTTTGTTTGTTTGCCTGACTTAATGTTGTAGAACACACAGCAGCTATATTGTTATTGCAATTAAGGAACCTAATAAGAGGCAGCCTTCGTACTTTCAACTAATATTATTAACGAAACTATTATTTTTGCAGCTATAATTACACTTTTCTGGAAATAATTTCCCTTCCTACTTAATTCCATTCCTAATTTATTGCGAATCATTTCACTGCTAAATTAAATATTTACAGGATAGATAGAAATTAACCTATTAGCAATTTATATTCTGATATCAGTCTTTTACGCATTATCTCATTTCTATATGAAAAGATTAATTACACTTTAGTTTGCAATGTCCGAAACGAAGAATATTACTGTCTTGAGTCCAAGTAGAAACATTAGAACACGTTTAAAATATTTATATTATGAAAGATACGAAGTGAATTTTAGTGAATGAAGTAGGTATTATATTACCAAAATAATATTAATATTTAATATTAATTAATATTAATATTTAAAAAACGGTTTGTTTCCGAAATAAAATTTTCCGGTTGCTTTAAGATTAAATGTCAAATACACTTCTCCTTCCCTAGAGACATCTAGTGGTACTTTGAAGTTAAAACCGTACATAGAAGGAACAAAAACATTTTACGGCTAATAAATTTCACATGTTCTGCTTGGAATACTACGATGTCTGTTGGAATGATACAACATATATTCATATCTCGGAAGGCTGCAGTGGATGCTTGAAAAATTATATATTTTTATATAAAAAAAGTTCAACATGAATAACATATGTACGTACACAGTTCTTACAGGGAAAGTACTCTCTAGCTATACAACACATAGAAGCTACCCTTTAGATTTTCACCGAGAGTATAAACAAAAGAATGAAGGAAGAAAGAGAGAGAGAAAGAGAGAGAGGGAGAGAGAGAGAGAGAGGAAAACAGAGATAAGGAGAAAAGAGCGAGAGGAAGAAAAAACAACCGACCGAAAGGCGTGTGTGAAGTTGGTCCTCCATATATTGGGGCCAACCAAGATTTTCCTTTGGGCCAGTTAGTATTCATTTTGGGCTTGTTGGGCTATCCACTTTCAGCTTTTGGGTTAGTCAAATAAAGAAGATAGGGGTGTCCAAAGTTTGGGGGCTAACTTCACGCTAACCCCCAAAATGTTTCGGCTAGCCGAGATTTCACTTGCGCTGGGTAGGACTCTTTTATTTATTTATTTATTGAACACAACAGGTTACACACATAGGTGTAACATCCATATTTGGAGCTGCATGGTAAAATATACTGCATAAAGTATTCATTATTTTAAATAAGAATGGAATTATCTCATATATCAATCTCAGGACATTCTTTAAGTATGCAATTATATAATGAGCACATTCTCCTAATAGGCGATATGTCCATTGCTTTAGTTCTTTGGGCCGAAAGGTGGAAGACAGCATACGCGGTCGAGTTACTCTATGCGGTACATACAGCCTTAATTCAGATAAGCTTTCTGAGTCGATTTTGCTGTGCAAGAGTTTGTGTAGGAAAGTTAAGAGAAAATGAACTCTTCTGTTTTCAAGAGATTGTAGTAACCTGTACTTATTTACCAGGTCTAAGTACTTTTCAAATTTAGGATATATTCCAGTTTCTTTGTATGTCAAAAATCATACAAATTTAGACTTATAATTTCAATTTGTCGAGAGTTGTTCTGTGTATTAAGATCCCATATTATT
Source organism: Lepisma saccharinum (assembly GCA_022664845.1). NCBI lineage: Eukaryota > Metazoa > Arthropoda > Insecta > Zygentoma > Lepismatidae > Lepisma > Lepisma saccharinum. Next base: position 26,329 of record JAGDQP010006903.1, on the reverse strand, counting down.
GGTGCGTATTCTAACTTTGACCTAACATACGCTGTATATAAAGTTTTTAAGACATCAATATTCGAGAAGACGCTCGTTAACCTCATTACAAACCCGAGGTTCCTGTAAGCTTCGCTAACAAGGCGATTTATGTGCATGTCGAATAACAGGTTAGATTTAATGGTTACACCAAGATCAGTAATAGAATCTACTCGAACTAGTGGAGAGTCATTAACTTTGTATTCGAATTTCAAATAGTTTGTTTTTCTCGTATATGACATTACACTACATTTATTAATATTTAATAATAACATGTTTGTTTTACACCAATTGGAGACTGCATTAATTCGGAGGAATTCCAATTCGGAGGAAATACTCAATAGATTTTTAAATCATCTGCAAACAGAAGTTTCTTGGAGGATGTTATGACAGCAGGCAAGTCATTTACAAATAATAAGAACAAAAGAGGTCCAAGGTTTGATCCTTGAGGCACACCAGAATTTACAACATATTCCTCGGTTATACTATTTTTGTAACGAACACGGTGTTTACGGTGACACAAATAGGATGCTATTAACTGGCGAAGTTTTTCTGAGAAGTTGGGTGTTACAAGCTTGCTAAGTAGGATGTCATGATTAATTACATCAAAGGCTTTCGAAAAGTCTGTGTAAATTACGTCTACTTGAACTCTATTATCAATTTCTCTACCTAAAAATGTGTGAATTCAACAAGGTTGGTCACAGTCGATTTATTTGGCAAGAATCCATGTTGGAAGGGCGAGATAATTGAGCATACGTGTGAGTATATACGTTCATGTATAATAATTTCAAATACTTTGGCTGGCGCAGATATTATGGCAATTGGACGATAATTTTTTATATCATTACTCGTGCCACTACTTTTAGGAATGGGACAGATATCGGCAAGTTTCCATTTGGCACGGAATTCACAGGTTGCTAGTGATTTATTGAAAATCGTTTGCAGTGGATATTTTAGTATTTCAGAACAGCCTTTGATAATATATGATGGGACTTTATCAGCCCCGAAAGATGTTAGAAGTTTCAGTTTTTTAATAGCTTTCTCTACGTCCTTCAGTTCAATGTGTTCGAGAAATAATTTATCTTTTTGGGCTCGTTGGGCTAGCCACTTTCAGCTTTTGGGCTAGTCAAATAACGGTGATAGGGGTGTCCAAATTGTCCATAATGTGGAAACTCCATATTAACGATACGCCTCTGAAACGTGGGCCAGGCGAGATTTCACTTGGGCCAGTTAGAACTCAATTTGGGCTGGTTGGCCTAGCCGCTTTCAGCTTTTGGGCTAGTCAAATAAAGGACATATGGCTGTCCAAACTCTGGGGAGCTAACTTCACGCTGGCCCCCCAAAAGCTTGGTCCAGCCGAGATTTCACTTCGGTTGGGTAGTACTCTTTTTGGGCTGGTTGGGCTAACCACGTTCAGATTTTGGGCTTGTCAAATAAAGCAGATAGGGGTGTCCAATGTTTCCATATTGTGGGAACTACTTCTTAACGATCCGCCACTGAAACTTGGGCCAGGCGGAATTTCACTTGGGCCAATTAGTACTGAATTTGCGGAGTCTGGCTCGTCATTTGAAATTTGGGGCAATGCAATGAGCGACATAGTGGTATTAATATTTGGGGGCTAGTTTCAAGTTTCAATAGCTAGTTTCTATTGTCTCAAGTAAACAATAGAATATCGTTTCAGGCGATATTCTATTTGGGACTAGTAATACTACTACTACTACTAATAATAATAATGTAGGTTTATTATTATGTCTATTGAACTTTGATCTGTGTTATATAGGCTTCAAAAGCTTTATTAATATATTTTGCGAAAATATAATAGTTTTTAATCCGGAAAAATTGTGTATGACTGTTTATTCACTGACTGAGAGAAATGTTGCTTTTGTTTATGGGACTGTTATCACTTATTCCGTTATATTTCAGTATGCATTAGTTTTGTCGTTCGTAAATAATAATATAAGGCTATATTTGGTTGTGGAGAGTTTAGGCTTTTGATTTGCCGCTAAGTTGAACAATAGTTGTGATTATTTATAGAAACAGAGTGTGTGGTGGCGCTGGGTCAATTAACTTCCTATGATACTTTTTATTGGCACGGTCGGTATCGGCTTATGACAAAGTCCTAATGTCATACACAAAACTAAAATGAGATTTCTTATACCTGATAACGTTTCTCAGTCACGTTGGTTTTCTGAAAGTGTTACGAGTAAGATAGTAATTGGGAAGAATGTCGCGAAGTAAAGTGTGAAATTACTTTGGTGATTCTTTTGAGATACTAAAAAAGAATTTTCTTCGAATTTTTTCAAAATTTTCGGAGAGTTTTTTTTATCAAAATGACAAATGGCTCACTCATTGCCTTCGCCATCTATAATAGTTTGTGGCATAATATCAAGGAAGTAGAAAGGGAAGAGACTGGGGTAGACGTCAGCAGTAAATCAGCAGTAGGCAGTAGACTGTCCTTTTGAAAGATAGAAGAAATATCACCACATTGTTCAAGAAAAAGGCTTGGTGTGCAACCGGTAAGTTATTAACTGTCATTCTCTAGTATTTTGTTTTAATTGCAATATAGTATAAACAGTTCTTCTTTTCTTACCCTGGCCCAGTTGGGAAAAATATATAGTCAGGATAGGCCCAACAAGAACCCGAGAAGTTGTGGTAATTTATAGTCCTGGGCCCTTGAAGACCTCTAATATACAAGTCAAGCGTTTTTATTAAGCTGATTAATGATTAACAACGTAGTCATCGAAATTATTATTATTTACATTATAAAAAAAATTTAAAAGTGACAAGAGACAAAAAATAATGAGTAGCTACTTCATTTTCTCTTGTGTTCAAGTTAATAACTGAATTTATTTATGGACTTTAGGTTTCTAAGACTCAGGCCGGAATAAGGAAGGCGCAACGATGTGATCCTAGCCTTACAGAAGGTACCATCCCGGCATTCCTCTTTTGAGACTGAATCAGAATGGCCGCCCGGAACAGGTTTCGTGCCCACATTCGACCTAGCCAATGTCTCTTGGCTGGCAGACACGCTATCCCTAAATTTTTCTTGTGTTGTGGCAGTTATGTTTGTTAATGTTAGGATATGGAATGCAATTATTTTTCATTATTTTTTCTTACTTGTTGATTAAATTCAAGATATTTTACCGCTTTTTTGAATAAATTATAAATTCATTTTTATGTGGCCCGGGCCGGGGCTAAAAAGCTTTTCCCATGACCCGGGCAGGCTGGGTCAGGCCTCAATCTCACCCCTGAGTATACATAATGGATTAAAAAAAATTACAACGTTTCTTCTTTGGTAACCAACTAGTTTCTTTAAGAAATCCTACAGCTTTGAAATTCATGGGTGCAAATGCAAACGGAAGTAAGCAGAGATTTAGTGGAGTCTGAACGCGACAAAATTCAAATAACATTTCCTATATAACATTAAAAAATATTTTACTCTTTGCACACTACATGTATTTAAATTCATATAATTTTACATGGTATCTTACGATGGAACTACAGACTGCGTTCCGATGGAAAAGTTTTTAGTGAAGCATTGTATTTGAGACAAAATTATGGACTTAAAATAGTGAGAACCAACAGCAAGATATCTCAAATTTTAATGAGAACAATTTGATCGTATTTCCTAAAAATAAACATTCACAACGCTTCTTTAACACTGGCACTAAGAGACATCTCTTATTATAATGCACATTATATTAATTAGGAATGATTATGAATATGCGGCAGGCACATCTTGGTTTCTCGTAAAGCCGTGTAAGATTTTTTTTCGAGTGTGGGGAGGCAAGTATTTTGATTCGGTGAAGCATAGAGAGTTCACCCTTGATACAGAGCTAGAGTAGAAATAGTTATATTGATTCCATCATCTCTGAATGTTTTTCTGTTCCAGTTAAAAGGTAAAAATATGTAAATAAGAAAAATGAAGTTCTGTAGAAATGTAACAGTGTAAATTTTTATATTTTATTTTGATACATAATGTTTCAACACCATCACATTTTACTCATAGATAAGAAAAAGTATGGCATCTATTCCGCAGAAGCAATCCAGGTACTTTCTGCATTCCTCACACATATCCTAAACTATATCGTTTACTCATTATATGGAATTTACATAAAATCATATAGAAATGCGGAGGAGCGAAGGTGGGTTAAAAATCCAGGTTAAATTCTTTACTAAACCTTGGATCGCCTCTGTGGAACTCAAGGTAAATCATTCCTTAGCAGAATGTAGTGGACAGAAACGCAGAAACAATAATATTTTTTCTGGCATTGCTAGATTTGAGACGTCCTCGAAGTTACCCCCTCAATAATCCGATCAATCCAATTAATGGATGGCAATCGTGTGATAATCGTTTCACACATTTGATCAACTATAATTATCGTTTGATCACGTACACTTGCTGAGAAGTAAAAGAAAATATGTTGGGCTCAACTATTCCTAGTTCTTCCTTAAGCGTACCCAAGATAATTAATATCGACAGTCGCTTGATCAGATTTGATCACCAACAGTTATGGTTTGGTCGCGTAAAATTTCTGAATAATTAAAGGAAATATGTTGGAGATTCCCTCCCTCCGAGTGCCGGATCTAGAAATTTTTCTATTGGGACAAAGTTAAATTTTGCCGCCCTTTCCACAGTTTTTTTGAGCCAAACAACACGACCAGCCGACGCGACAGCCACAACATTGTCTCCCTTCACGTACTGTACTTTTGTTATCTTCCATAGCGTGGCATCGCTATTACTAACTCTAGTAAGGCAGTAGACCTGCCCATCTGATATGAATCGTGGTTTCGAATTTTAGAGGTGGTTATATGGAGTAACATAAAATTGTCTTATCGCGCCGGTATTGAAATGTTGAACATGTTTAGTTCAATTTCAATTTAATATGCCATTTTACTTCCCTTTTAGGAATTTTATTTTTTATTTTTTAGATGTTTACCGTCCCCTAAACATACGCATGGGGCGCTTGCCCCCTTATGCTCCCTCGTAGATCCGGCACTGCACCCCGCCCTGAAGCGGGTCCAATAAACTCCATCACGACACTCGTTTGATCAGATTTGATCCACATTGCTTAACGTTTGATCACGTAGTATATCAGGAATTAATGAAGGGAGCTCCATTCCCCTGTTTCCCCAACAAGCGGATAAAACAAATGTAATCACCCAATCGTTTGATCTTCAAATGATGAGATCAAAAATATTATTGTTTGATAATGTACAATTTCTCAGACATTGATTGTGTTGAGAACCTCTTCCGCTCCCTTCCGCCATAAGTAATCCAACAGAATTAATCACGCTAGTGGTTCGGTCATCGTTAGACCAAATGTCATAATGTTGTAGGAGAGAATTTAAGGAGTGTTTTAAGAGAGCTATCTTGCGCTATCGTCCTTAGGCGTATGAAACAATGTCAATGAATGTTCGCTAACCCTTTCCTTCCTATAAAGTTTTACACATATTCCCTCAGTTTCAGCATTCGAGTTTTGACATATTTCTTCTTTCCGTAGCTACAAAATCGCAAGCCTTTTCCACTGGTAAAATAGGCTTTCAGCCTTTTTTGAGTAAATTTAGATAATTTCAAGATACTTATTATATTTCTAAGAACAGAAAAAATGAAAAGTTAGACTGCGTTATAAGGCCACAAAGGTAGGTTTCCGTAATTTTCTTAATGTAATCAAGAGGTAAAAAAAGAAAGAAAAGAAAAAACACGACCCACAATTATGCAATGAGAGATTACTGAATTTAAAATGTTGGGCTAAAGTGTTTTGAACTGGCTACCGCTACAAAATGAACATTAACATCTGCAGTAGTGATCATAAAATTCTCGCACGAATCAAGTTGTTCAAGTTCATCCTTTACGCGTAGTAGGGACCGTGATTACAGAGAGAAACTGATGACATTGCCGAGATGAAAGTGAAAGTTCGGAACCCTCAAGTTTTTCATTAATGGCGTTTTCTATTTTGTTATGTCCAGGGAGCAATGAGAACCCTTTCGAAGGCCCCAAACAGGCATTCGCCTAATATGTTATGCTGTCAACATAAAATTATTATACAACTATTCTTATTATTTATACAACTATTATAGCGCTTTTATGCTCGGTGCGTTTCTAATTATTTATATAACTATTATAACGCATTTTTGCTAAGTGCCTTGCTTATTATTTATACAACAATTAGAGCATATTTTTTCCTCAATGCTTTGTATATTACTTATATACATATCTCATTGTTGCTCAGTGCCTTGCTTATTATTTATAAAACTATTATAGCACATATTTGCTCAGTGCCTTACTTATTAATTTGTACAACTATTATAGCGTATTTTTGCTCAGTGTCTCTCTTATTATTTGTACAACAATTATAGGATATTTTTACTCAGTGCCTTGCTTATTACTTATACAACTAATCTAGCGCTTCTATGCTCGGTGAGTTTTATATTAATTATGAAAATATTATAGCGTATTTCTGCTCAGTGTTCTGTTTATTAATTATACAACTATTATAGCGCATTTTTTTCAGTAATTTGGTTATTACTCATAAAATTATATAGGCGTTAGGTGAGCGCGGGGCCTAGGGCAATAATGACCCCGCGGGCCCAAAGTACAAGTAAAAATCGCTGAGCGCCGAAATGTTACATCTAAAGCCGATAAAGCAGTAAGCAACTTTCCCTAAATGCTTCCTCTCACTTCTTCCTTTCATTCCTAACCCTATTAAATTTATTACTAAATATTATCTTTATTAATGAACAACGGTTTCTTATGAAAAAAAATTCCGACATAATTTATTTAAAGAAAGTACAATATATTTTAAAAACTGCATTGCTAATTACAAGTGCTTCTTTATTCATTTCCATTTCACATTACATTTCGCATGGAAACTATACAAACTAGTTTATTTGTAAACTTTTTTTTACAAATCAACTTTTATATCATTGAGTAAGAAAAATATCAACTCGGAACGCGGGGCCTTGGGCGGTTGCCCCAGTTGCCACCCCCAAACGCCGCCTCTGATTATAGCTCATTTTTACTCACTGACTTGCTTATTATTTATACAACTATTATAGTACGTTTTTGCTCAGTGCCTTGCTTATTACTTTTACAACTTTTATAGCGCATTTTCTTCAGTGCCTTGCTTATCATTTATACACATATTATAGCGCATTTTTGCTTAGTACCTTTCTTATTATTTATAGAATTATTAGAGCGCATTTATGCTAACTGACTTACTTATTACTTATGAAAGTTATGTAGCCTATTAATGCTTCGTGCGTTTTTTAATATAATAGAGCTTGTATGCTCAGTGCCTTGCTGATAATCTATATAATTCTTATAGGGCATGTATGCTTAGCGCCTTGCTTATTATTTATACAACTAATATATCACATTTTATTCACTGCCTTGGTTATCACTTATACAAATAGCATAGCGCGTTTTATGCTCAGTACCTTGCTTATTGTTTGCACAACTATTATAGCCCATTTACGCTCAGTGACTTTAATATTACTTATAAAAGTATTGTAGCGCATTTATGCTAGGTGCGTTTCTTATTATATATACAACTATTATGGCGCATTTATGCTCAGTGCGTTGCTCATTATTTATTCAACTATTATAGCACATTTATGCTCATTGAGTTTCTCATTATTTATACAAATATAATAGCGCAAGTATGCTCAGTGCCTAGAGAATAATTTATAAAACTATTATATCAGATTTTACTCAGTGCCTTGGTTACCATTTATACAGATAGTATAGCGCATGTTTTACTCACTACCTTGTTTATTGTTTATACAACTATTATAGAACATTTTTTCTCGGTGCCTTGCTTATTACTTATACAACTATTTTAGCGAATTTATGCTCGGTGCGTTGTTTATTACCTATTAAACTATTATTGTGCATTTATGCTCGGTGTGTTGCTTATTTCCTATACAACTATTTTAGAGCATATATTCTCGGTGCATTGCTTATAATTTACTGAAATATTATAACGTATTTTGCTCAATAACCTGGTTAATATTTATAAAAATATTATAGCGCATTTTCGCTCAGTGGTTACTTATTATTTTAAAATTACTATAGCTCATTTTCTCAGTGCCTTGCTTATTTTGGTGCAATTATTATAGCGAATTTATGCTCGGTGCGATGCTTATCGTTTATACAAATATTATAGCGCAATGATGCTCGGTGTATTTCTTATTATTTATAACCTATTTTATGCATTTAAGCTTCACGCGTTTCTTATTATTTATACAACTATTAAAGTGCAATTTTGCTCAGTCTCTTACTTATTATATATACAACTATTATAGAGCATTGATTCTCAGTGCCTTGGATATTTGTAGAAAAGTTATAGCGCATTTATGCTTGGTTCGTTTCTCATTATTTATACAACTATTATAGTTCATTTTTGCTAAGTGCATTGCTAATTATTTATACAAATATTATAGCATATTTTTGCTCAGTGCCTTGCTTATTACTTATACAACAATTATAGCGCACTTATGTTCGGTGCCTTCCTAATTGCTTATACAAATATTATAGAG
>JAGDQP010006903.1:0-17760 GCA_022664845.1 Lepisma saccharinum | reverse complement strand
GCATTGAAGCTCGGTCCGTTGCTTAATATTTACTGAAATATTATAGCGTATTTTGCTCACTTCCTTGCTTACTATTTTTAAAATAATTATAGCTCATTTTTGCTCAGTGCCTTACTTATTATTTAAAAATTATTATTGCGCATTTTGCTCAGTGCCTTGCTAATTATTTACATAACTATTATACCACATTTTTCTTAAATGTCTTCTTTATTATTTATATAATTATTATGGCGCATTTTTGCCAAGTGCCTTCCTCATTATTTATACAACTATTATAGGGCATTTATGCTCGGACCGTTGGATATTGCTTATACAACTATTTTAGCGTATTTTTGCTCAGGGTCTTGCTTATTATGTATGCAACTATTGTAGCGAACTTGTGCTCGGTGTGTTTCTTGCAATTTATTAAACTATTATAGCGCAATTATGCTCGCTAAGGTTTTTATTATTTATATAATTATGGCCTATTTTTGCTCAGTTCATCCTTATTTATACAAATATTAGAGCTAATCGTGGCCCGTAACTTGCTTATTACTTATACAATTATTATAGCGTTTTTATGCTCGGTGCATTGCTTAATGCCTATAAAGATATCATAGCCAATTTTTTCTCAGTGCCTTGCTTATTTTTTATACAACTATTATAAGGTATTTATGCTCAGTGCCTGGCTTATTATTTATACAACGTTTATAGCTCAAAGATGCTCGGTGTGTCTCTTATTATTTATAACCTAGTATAGCCCATTTATGCTTCGTGCGTTTCTTAATATTTATACAAATATAATAGTGCATATATGCCCAGTGTCTTGCTTATTATTTATACAATTATTATAGCTCATGTACGCTTAGTGTCTTGCTTATTAATTATACATTTTTATATCACATTTTACTCAGTTTTGGTTATCATTTGAACAAATATTATAGCGCATTTTTGCTCAGTACCTTGTTTATTGTTTGTACAACTATTATAGCTCATTTATGCTCAGTGACTTTCCTATTATTTATAAGACTATTATAGCTCATTTATGCCCAGTGACTTTCCTAATACTTATAAAACTATTGATGCGCATTTATGGTCGGTGCGTTTCTCATTATTTATACAACTATTATAGCGCATTTTTGCTAAGTGTCTTGCTTATCACTTATACAACTATTATAGCGCATTTATGCTCGGTGCGTTGCTTATACAACTGTTATAGAGTATATATGCTCGGTGCGTTGCTTATTATTTACTGAACTATTGTAGCATTTTTTTGCTCAATGACTTCGTTAATATTTATATAACTATTATAGAGAATTTAATCTCGGTGCGTTGCTTAATACTTATACAAGTATAATAGAGCAATATTACTCGGTGCATTTCCTATTATTTATAACCTATTATACGCATTTATGCTTCCTGCGTTTCTTATTATTTATACAACTATTAAAGTGCATTTTTGCTCAGTGCCTTACTTATATTTTACACAACTATTATAGCGCATTGATTCTCAGTGCCTTGGTTGTTATTTGTACTACAGTTATAGCGCATTTATTCTTGGTTGCTTTCTTATTTTTTTTATAAAACTATTAAAGCGCACTTATGATTGGTGCGTTTCTTATTATTTATAAAACTTTTGTAGTACATTTATGCTCAGTGCCTTGCTTATTATTTATGCAACTACTATAGCGTATTTTTCTCAGGGCCTTGCTTATGATTTATACAAATATTACAGCGGCTTTTTGCTCAGTACCTTGCTTATCATTTATCAAATACTATAGCACAGTTTTGCTCAGTACCTTGATTATTAATTATACATTATTAAAGCGCATTTATGCTAAGTGACTTTCTTAGTACTTATAAAACTATTGTAGTGCACTTATGCTCGGTGCGTTTCTTATCTATAAAACAATTATAGCGCATTTATGGTCGGTGCGTTTTTCATTATTTATACAACTATTATAGAGAATTTTTGCTAACTGCCGTTATTATTATTTAAACAACTATGATAGCGCATTTATGCTCAGTTACTTTCTTAATACTTATACAACTATTGTTGCGCATTTATGCTCGATTCGTTGCTTATTATTTATACAACTATACAACTTTATTTTTATTTTTTTTTGATTAGAAAATGTACCTGGCTTTAGACTCATATTTCTGCCAGGAGACTTGCTTATCTTCGGGTAGATTTAATAAACAGGATGAACAATATGTCATAATTTGCACAAACGATAGGTGTGATTAATCGTAGTTCCTAAATCAAATTAGCCAAGATAACAGGAATCCTGTTGTAACATCATCGACGTCAATTCTTACTTAAGGTGAGATTAACTAGATAATTGTGGTTTGACAAACTGAGAAGTTACCAAAATATAAACCACACATATCCGCCTATGTTTCCTGTAGAACGCTAATCACTCGATAGATGTGCAATTCACCAGGGCAGAAATAGTCTATAATTATCAACCAAAGTAAACAAAAGATAATATCAGGATTACATCAACGGATTGAACGCGAAGTAATCAAAGTCACGTTTTTGACCACGTCAATACTGGAAGGTGCTAGAAATTACAAAGAGTTGTCATACATGGACGTAAGAATATAATAGAACTAGTAACAAGCAATTCACTCAATGTTATAAAAATGGGACGGCTCAGAGTGCAGTTTGTCATTCCAACATGGCGGATCGCGCATACTTACTGGAAAGGATGCAGACGATATTCTGAATGTACAAATAAATTTTAATTATCTTAATTTGTCCTTAGCTACTAATTATTATAAAATAAGTGTTATTGCAATACACTTCCTTTTAAAGAGCAGTGATCATTCAAATCTTGAAACCTGATATTATTTCACTAATATTATTGAAGAAAAACTTAAATATTGCTTATTTTTTTATCGTCACACGTACTTCTTGGTCGGCTTGATCAGATGCAACCTTCACATACCTTAAATTATTTCACATAAATTTAAAATTTGTAATTAAAAGTGGCTCAATTAACATTACTTCTTATGGCCAGTTGCAATGTTTGGGTCTATTCAACATGGCGGCAAGGCGCACTTCCGGACCATAAATTTTAGCTTGTTACTAGTCCTATTATATTCATACGTCCATGTTGTCATACGACCACAACCTCGGAGATTTGGTACATGTCCTTCATTTAAATACTCCCACCCATCAGAAACTTTATGCCATTCCACCAACGAAGTCCGAACGAGTGTCTCAGACGATTTCATTGGATAGGATTCTGGTCAGAAAAATTCTTGACTTATAAATATTCTAAGTTATTGGATTGTCTTTCGACATAACGTTTCGCGCTCAAGCTCTACTTACTCTCCCCACTAGTCCCCATAACTTCATGACCCATTCGTAACGATGTCCTTCCTACTACTGGACTTTCTATGAAACCGCGATATCAGGAATATTTATACAAACCGCGATTATTTATACAACTATTATAGCGCATTTTGCACAGTACCTTGCCTATCATTTACACAAATGTTATAGCGCACTTATGCTCAATACCTTGCTTATTATTTATACAACTATGATAGCGCATTTATGCTCAGTGCCTTACTTATTATATATACAACTATTATAGCGTATTTTTGCTCAGTGTCTTGCATATTATTTATACAACAATTATAGGGCATTTTTGCTCAGTGTCTTGCTTATTAGTTATACAATTAACCTAGCGCTTCTATGCTCGGTGCTATATTATAGCGCATTTTAGCTCATTGTCCTGCTTATTAATTATACAAGTGCTAAAGCTCATTTTTGCTTATTCGTTTGGTTATTACTAGGGACGGATTTTAAGGTGCAAAAATGTGGTAGGAAAAAGGGAATAAAAGGTACTGATAAATCTTTCAAAAAGGTGCAAAGAAGGATATCTTTTTTAAGTGCTATAGTATAGAGTTACATGAACATTCTTTATTCAAATCCAGCAAATATTGTTAAAATCTTGGCCTCTCCTCGATTTCTGAACTTCCACTGCAAAAATACCCATGTTCCCCCCGGTACAATTTAAAAAAAATTGTTACCGTCGTGTTTGTCTCGTTACATGCTATAAGAATCAAGCCGAAAAGAATTGGGGTACGGTTTGCTTCCCTCCAACCCATTTTTACCTTAGTTGCAAAAATTGTTTTATTTAATCTCATAAACCTGCACAACTGCTGCAAGTTTACGCAACTTTTCCTTCTTTATCTTTGGCATGCTATGCTTTTATTGAGAAGAATAAGTTCTGGTTCAGATTGTTACAGAACCAAGCAAAGGTAAAGACTTCAAACTCCAAAGTGCGAATGAAAAGCTCGATTTCTTTTTCAGAACATTCTTTCTACACGAAACCTCGACGGCATGCGCAACAATGGTACTAGGAATAAACAGCCTTTTTTTCTTCTATCGCGGAGTTTTGGAAGACGAAAGGAAATTATAGCTCTTTGTCGTATATTCAGAACAATATTTATTGACTGTTTGCGCCGTTATTGTTGCCATTGCGTCGCCTAAGATTGCGTCTAAATTTATGGAATAATTATGTGTAAACCAGATTGAAAATAAAATGTATTGTTCTGTACAATTGTTTTAAAAAAAAGAGAGAAAAAAGGGACAATAAAGGTGCTGAAGGTTAAAAGAAGTAAAAAAGGGGAAATTTTATTAATCTAGCAAAAAAGGTGCAATATTCACGGAAAAGGTGCAACACAGTGCGTTTATTTCAGTTCGTTTTATGCCCGGAAATACATATTTTGAACTTTGGTTGTTTATAAGCTACATTTTTAGAAAAAGTTCTGCACCTTAAAATCCACTCTCTAGTTATTACTCATAAATGTATTATAGCTCATTTTTGCTCACTGACTTATTACTTATACAATTATTATAGCGCATTTATGCTCAGTGCCTTGCTCATTAATTAAACAACTATTATAGCGCATTTATGCTCGGTGCGTTGCTTATTGCTTATACAACAAATGGCGCAATTATGATCGGTGCGTTTCTTATTGTTTATAACCTATTATGGCGCAATTATGATCGGTGCGTTTCTTATTGTTTATAACCTATTATAGCGCATATATGCTCGGTGCGTTTCTTAATATTTATGCAACTATTAAAGCGCATTTTTCTCAGTGCCTTCCTTAATATTTATATAACTATTATAGCGCATTTCTACTCAGTGCCTTGCTATTTATACATTTATATTTAGCGCCTTTATGCTCCATTGCTTTTATAGCTCATTATTAGTGCTTTCGTTGCTTGTTACTTATACAACTTTTACAGACCATTCATGGTCTGTGCCTTGCTTATTATTTATACAAGTGCCTTCCTTAGTATTTACGCAACTATTGTAACGCTTCTATGCTCGGTGAGTTTTTTATAATTTATATAAATATTATCGCGCATTTTTACTCAGTGTCTTGCTTTTAATTAGCGCGTTCTCGCTCAGTAATTAGCTTATTACTTATACAAGTATTATACCGCATTTGTGCTCGGTGGGTTGCTTACTGGTTATTCAACTATTATAGAGCATTCATTCTCGGTGCGTTGTTTATTATTTACTGAATTATTATATAGTATTTTGCTCAGTGCTTTGCCTTACACTTATAAAACTATTATAGCGCAATTTTGCTCAGTGGTTTAACTATTATTTATACAACTATTATAGCGCATTTTGCTCAGTGCCTTGCTTATTATTTATACAACTATTATAGCGCAATTATGCTCGTGCGTTTCTTGTTATTTATAACTTATGATACCGCATTTATGTTTGGTTTCTTTTTATTTATACAACTATTTTAGCGAATGTTTGTCGTTTCTTATTATTCAAAGAACTATTGTAGCACATTTGTGCTTGATTGGTTTCTTTTTATTTGTACAACTATTTTAGCGAATTTTGTCTTTGCGTTTCTTATTATTTAAACAACGATTATAGCGCATTTCTGCTCGGTGCATTTCTAATTATTTATGCAACTTTATAGGGCAATTTTAGTCGGTGCGTTGCTTATTATTTAAACAAATATTATAGCGCATTAAAGATCTGTGCATTTCTAATTATTTATACAACTATTATAGCGCATTTATGCTCGGTGTGTTTCTTATTATTTATACAATTTATTATAGCAAATTTTTGCTCAGTGCGTTGCTTATTACTTACACAACTTTTATAGCACATTTTGGTCGTTACTTTTTCATATTTTTATACATTTAATATAGGGCATTTTTGCTCAGTGCCTTGCTTGTTCGTTATACAAGTATTATAGCGCATTTTAGCTCAGTGCCTTGCTTATTATTTATTAAACTACGGCGAGCACATTTTTGCTCAGTACGTTGCTTATAGTTTATACAACTATTGTAGCTCATTTATGCTAGGTGTGTTACTTAGTATTTATACATCTATTATGGAGCTCTTTAGCTCAGTGCATTAATAATTATTTATACAACTATTATAGGGCATTTTTTAATAGTGCTTTGCTTATTACTTATACAACTATTATTGTTTATTTTTGTTCCGTGCCATGTTTATTAAACTAAATGCTTAAGTAATTTAAAAATAAGGTACAGAAGCTCATAATGATATAAATAATTATTAAAGAGGTTGTAGGCCCGGGAACTTAGCTGGTATTTCAGAATTAATTTCGAGTTTGCAATTTTTTAAGAAGGGGTAAATTGGAACTATCAAGAACAACACCTTTATCCTGGCAAAGAAGAAATCAAACTGAGATGATGAACCTTACACAGTATTTCGTTCAAAATCTCTTTCACCGACGTTCCAACTTTCGTTTTATCAGTTTTACAACGTAGTTAAATCCAAATATATTACACAATTTCTGTATATCTTATTTGTATCGAATTTCTTGATTACTAACTATTATAGAAACGATTACTTCAGTATTACAGCGAAAAGAAACAATGGTTGCTTTTCACTTTATGATATGAGTGTTACAAATTCCTCATTTATTACAAGTGAAGGTACAAACTCATTCATTCAATATTTTACTCTCTTCATAACATCGTTAACATCCCCCTAAAATTTCAGTAACATATTTGTAAGAGATAATGTAATATCACTTCCAATCAATCGGTCTAAAATACAGTGTTCACAAAATAATCACCTAATCAAAGAATGTATTGATTAGATCAGATTAGAATTTGACCTTGCTCTGTAGTTTGATTTACTGAGTACATACTTTCGTGTTAGGAGAGGTTGATCTTTATCTTCCCAACTGTCTCTTGGTTGGCCTCATATCCTTTTTTCCATTCTCTTAACCCAGGGAATCCTTTCAACAAATATGTCCAATTGTTTGTGGAACATTTTTATATTATTAGAAACGTTGAGAAGATAACTCCAAATGTAAACATCAACAAAGTGAGATGGAAGGTTTTCCTTTTCTTTAAATTTGGCGACAGACAATAGCAAGGTAGAGGACAACGGTTGAACTTCAACAGAAAAATGCAAACCTATTTATGCCGGTATATAAGAAGACATCTCTTCCGTTAACGCATTAATATATTATCTGCATTGGTTCCAAGGAAAGTATGAACGAAAGAAAACAACAGGAAAATCTGTTCACTGTCAATGTCGATTCGTAACATTGACAAACTTCAAGGAATGATGATACGTCAAGAAAATAAGGAAAAAGGCTTTGTGACCAGAATGGAAATTCTGCCATGTTTAGTAGATACACGTTTACGAAAGCGTGGCAAATTAGCTTTAAAGCTTTACAGTTTTATCACTAACGGTAGAGCTCATATGACATCCTACATTCAAAACATTTAAACCAGTTCAAGTGAAGAAAATTGCACATTTCAAAACTGTTTAATGAATGTGGAAGGAATTTCTCAAAGATAATATGTGATTCCCTGAAATTCTCGAAGACGCAGATATAGTGTCGAAACTTCCTAGCTTGTCATTGTTTATATACACTTAGTGATAAATGTATAATGCACTGATTTATAAAGTTTTTTTATTCGTAGCTATCATTCCGGATATCCGTATTCTCGTAATACAGAACGACAATAACAGAGGAAGTATTTTATATTACTGCTATGATTCACAGTTTAGAAGTATGAAAAAACTAATAAAACTAAACGAATATTATATTTATTAGAAATATTTTTAAAAGAAAGAATTTACAATATGGTATTTTAGAAAAATTTGCTAATCCTTGCATTTTACTTGCCATTTTCATTACATAAATCAAACCTAAGATTTCGGGGTTTTAAGAAGGGAATAAAAAGATACTTCCGAAAACCTACGTGATAAGGTAAAAACTACTACAAAATGCTCTTAATGATGTAAAGCGTGTCTAGCTTCTCAATTAATTCTGTTGTTGACATTATCTAGTTAATAGCGAGATTTTGCATTATCATTAATAACGCTTCGGAATATAAACATTTTGTATCAAATATATTTTCTTCATATGTTATAGAATTTGAAATAAAATTGTTTCCAGCTTAAGGAACAAAAGGGGATTTTAAAACATGATTTTAAAAAAAATCAGTTTAGTTACGATTTTGAAATATGTGTTTAAATATAGTTGTTGTCTTTACTCTTCACACTGGTGAAATTGCCGATCATGATGTACAATAAGAGGCCACATCATGAAGGGTCATCATTATAATGTCCACCTTGTTTTCGTGCCAGTGAAAATAAAAAAGCTGACAGTATAGTAAACAATAAGTTTGAATACTTATAAACATAAGGATCATAAATAAAGAGCATTATAGTATTAATTTAAAGGAAAAATGGAAGAGAGTGCTCTAAATCTGAACGTCCTAGTAGGGGCTTTCTTTTATTCAAGATGTAGATGAATTTTCAATACTTCGAAGAGTGTAGTAACAGTGCTTCCACCTATGCTCTATGAAGTGTGCATTTAGCCCTAAGTCGGGAAACGTGCACATATAAGGGTAAAATGCGCACAGGCATATAGAAACAAAATAGATAAAGATTATATTACAGGGTTCATCTACATATGGTTTCCATGAACTAATAAAGTAAAATAGTACTCATTTAATTATCATCAAACATATTTGAATATCTAAGAGATTACATAAAATTCTAGTCTGCAAAATTGCTGTTTACATTCGGTTTCGAAGCAAAAAGAGATATGAAATAAACAAATAAAATTAGTCTCAAGTGAAATTAGCACAAATATTTATCTTTCGAAATGCAACAGTAGGAAGAAACATGATAATTGCGTCAACGTGCTTTCCCCACAAATATATTCATAAACAAACATGGGAATGGCCAGCCGGTAAACCCAACAGCCAAATACACCATGTCACAAACGACAGGAGGAAAGTCAGAAATATTCTTGATGTTAGATCGTATAGAGGCGCAAAAAGTGACTTTGATAACTACTTGATGAAAGCAAAGTGCAGAGACGGCATATCTCAAAGGAGACACAGGATTGAAGAAACTAATAGGCCATTCAACGTGGGGAACCAATGGGTAAGTCCCAACTTCCCTACAAACAACTTATCGAAGCATTTTCTGAAGACCCAACAGGCACAAACAATAAAGAAAATCAGTAGAGGCAGAATGGGAAATAATGAAACGAATAATACAGACAGGTGCGGAACAAACCGTTGGACAAACAGGTAAAACAAAGCCAAGAATTAAAGTATGGTTCAATGATCAGTGTGAGAAAACAATCAAGGAGAAAAACGACGTATACAAAAAATGGATTGAACGACCAACGAGAACAATAACTGAAGAATACATGAGAATTAAAAACAGCAAATAAACTGTGTCCCACTAACAAACGACAGGAGATGGAAGAACGTTTAAATGGGATAGAAGAGGACATCATTAATAAAAATATAAGACAATTATACAGAGATGTAAGCAGGATAAGAGGCGGATATAAACCACATACAAGCCTATGTAGAGGGAAAAGTGGAGATATACTAGAGGAAAAAACGAAATAAAAACATATCGAGAACTTATTTTATGGACCTACTAAATGGAAAAGAAACACAGGGTGAAAGTACAATGAGAAACATTATGACAACAAGGAAACAACACAGGAACCAAACGAAGAAACCAAACAACCAGATATTACAGAAGTAGATAAGGCTGTTAACATACTACACAACAACAAAGCACCACGAAAAGTTAGGAAACCAAAAGAACTATGCAAACCTGGGGTTTCAAAAACTTGATCAAGGCAATACATGGATTAATCACGAGGATATGGAAAGAGGATAAGATACCCACAGAACGGAAAACTATCATCATTGTTCCAATATACAAAAGCAAAAGGGATAAACTTCAATACCATAATTACATAGTCATATCCCTGTTGTGTACAGGGTGCAAAATACTAAAAACAATTCTAACGGACATACTGAAGACATACACAGAAAAGAAAATAGGAAAATGTTGAGGTGGATTTAGACCTAGCAAATCAAAAACAGGCCAGATTTTCACAATAAAGCAGCTACTAGAAACAGTGTGTAGACCGTGTAGACATATACGAAATCTTTATAAAATTTCGGCAGGCATATGACATCATTAATAGAGGAACGTTGTACGAAATTATGGAGAACTTCAAAATCCCCAGTGAACTGATATAAGACTAATAAAACCAACAATGGTTCACTCAAGAGCGTATATGAAGATAGGACCACTTACAACCGACAATTTTACAGTGAAGTATGACCTTAAGAAAGGAGACGGATTGGCTCCAACCATTTTTAACCTTGCATTCGAACACATAATAAGACAAATACCAGCAGACAGAAATAAAATTATCGATTACAGATCGATTCTGCTAGTAGATTACGCAGACGATACGAACATCGTGAGTAGAACGAAACAAGCTACAGAAGAAGCGTATGTGGAATTGAAGAAAAGAGCTATGGAAATAGAACTCAAAATCAACACAGACAAAACGAAAGCAATGCTACAGAGCAGGAATCCCATATGTAACGGATCTATTAAATTGGTAGATGATGAGATCAAATTAGAAACAAAGTTCAAATATCTAAAATATCTAGGAACGATCATAAGTGATACCAATGACCAAATCGAAGAAATCACAGCGAGACTTGCAGCATCAAACAGAGCATATTACTCACTACGAACCATTTCCAGACCCAAACAAATAACGTGGAACACGAGACTAAGATTCTATAAAAAGTATGCTCAGACCAGTGATATTGTACGGTTGCGAGAGTTGGAGCAGAGCCAAAAGGGTGGAAGAGAAGTTGGGCCCTTTCGAACGGAAGATTTTACTCAGAATATATTGTTCCGTATAAGAGAATGGGTCTGGAGAATTCGAAGTAACACTAAAAACTGAACGAGTCAAAAACAAAGGAACCAACCGAATTCAGATAAGTTTTGTGCTTCGGTGGCTCTGTGGTACAACGCTCACTTCTGATGCGTGGCGTAGGAGTTTCGAATCCGAATCGTCTCATGAGATTTTGTGCTGGACAAATACTGCGTGCACAGATCTTTCTCGGTTCCTTCCTTGTACGGACCCATTTTCCCTTGGATGTAACATGTCTTACTTTCTCCCCTTTTTGTGTGTTTCTTTTGTTTCTTGTTCGTGCTTTGACGCCCATATTTTTCATTGGCTTTCTTCACAGATATTTATTTGTCCAGACGACAATGAAGATTTGCCATACAGAACATCCCTTTCATTGTTGTTTGGCGAGATTTTATGGAAATTACATAATAAATGTTTTAGCGTTTTCAAATATCAAACTAAATTGTAGTCCAGTAGCTACACGGTAAATACATTTTTTTTTCGTTGAAAGAAACAATATTCATCAGTAATTTAGGAAATTTTGATTTAACTGGGCTAAAAGTTTAGAATGTCTACTACGTTTTGAAAAGCGAAGTAACTTGTTCTTCTGGAAAATAAGCATGTGAATTATTTTCTCTGTACTTGGACAGAGCTATTCTGTATATACTTAAATTACCCTTTTGTCTTGTGAAATTGACAGCATCTTCAATGTTCATTTTTATGTTCAAGAGATTCTCATCGGAAGCTTTCTTTTTCAAGAAAATTCAACAATCAGTTTGTACCTTGGGTTTGTCATATTTTAGTGAAAATAAATTACATTTTACCAGATATTTCTTGTTTCAAGGGTTTCATTATGATGTGGGTAGATTACTATCACTGTGGTATTGCTGGAAAGGTTCCCAACATTTCGCTATTTCAGATCGCGAAGTGTTAACTTAATTATATGTGAGAAGGTAATTGCAGCTGAAGTTAAAATTTGATATTTGATCCAATGCTTCAGCAATCTTGAGAGAGTGGTCAAATTAGTTCAATGCATTCAAATTTTAACAATATTAACAAGTGCGCGACAGTGTTGAGCCTTGTAATTTATTAGGGCCTAGTTGCCTAAGGTCACTAAAATACCTTTTGTGTTCTGCTTTCGTGCGAGATGTTCTCGACTGTGTATCCCCCTCACTTCTTTTGGGATGTTTTTCTTCGTGTTTTAGCCTTCTGCTTTTTGCCAATTTTCTTAGCTTGGGAACTTCTTTCGGGCTTCTTACATGCATGCTTTGTGAACTAGACTAGTGTATGTTCTGTCCTCGATGTGGCTGAAACAGGGTACTGGGGGGTACCCTCTCTACCTATAGGTCCCATAGTGGTTTTTCTTTTTGTTTTGTGCCCTCTGCTGTGGGGTAATGTCGGCTTGTCTCCAGGGTAAGTTTGACACGTTGAGTTTCGGTAAGCCCCCATTTTTGCAACAGGGTGCATCGGGCCCCTGGTTCACTGATGAATCTACCTACTTTTGCTGTAAAAGCATGTGGGACATTCTCAAGTTTCCTTCCACTTACTTCATTACATCAGTTCTTCCATTATCATCCATTCGACTTGTTGTCTAAAGGAGTGTAAAAATTCAAATTAAGATTCGTTTGAAAAACTCTTGTTAATCAGGCTCCATTTTAAATATATTGAAAAATGACGAACAGATGACAATCAAAATTGTATTTTTGAAATTGAGCTAGATAATACGTAAGAGCATGTATCATATAAACTAATCCAAATTTAAAGATAATTTGATATTGATGGTAAATTTGAAATCAAGGGCCTTCAGTTATGAATTTCAAATATATCCGCTAAAAGAATTAGCTTAAAAATCTGAAATAATTTATTTTATAAATGCTAATAAGCGTTATATCGCGTTTCAAGAATTCCGTATTGTTTCTTTATTTTTTTCGATGTTTTTCAAAAATTAAAAAAATAAGACATTTCAGTACCAGTGTATCAAAGCTGAGAGCCACCAAATTACTACTTGAAGAGAGAGTGAGTGAGTAAGAGAAATGTGTTTTTCATTTGTTTTCTAGAAGAACTGCAGTGAACTTTTCCGAAAAGATTACGTTCAAATAAATAAAAGTTTCTTTGATGATACAACAGTCCCATTCTTATTTAAATATTTTCAATGTTTTTATAAAGTTTGTTTTGTGGGTATAAATTTGCGTATTCGTGATAACATAGGACTATATGAAAATGAACGGCAACAAATTCAAGGAATTTAACAGCAGCATCCAAAGTACCTATTGTAAAATGCATACAGTGAAAAGCATAAAAACATATATGCATAAAAGCATAAAAGCATAAAAACAACAGTTGTATGAAAATAGATTAGCAAAAGATATTAAGGCTGATGTCCAGGGAAAGGAAGTGCACCCTCTTGTTACCCTCCACTCAGCCGACGTCTTTGCCTCAGGGTGTTTCGAAGAAAATAAATGTGTGTGCTTCTTTCACGTGAGACTATTTTTTTCATTTCATATATCATCTTATTGAAGAAGTTACTGTAAACAATAGTTTCACATTCTAGAATTTTGTTAAATTTTAGTTATTCAAATATGTTTGTGTGATGATAAATACAATAGTACCGCCTCAACCTTTTAGTTCATGGAAACCGCATAGATGCACCACGTAATATAATTCATATGCATATTTTTTCTTCTCCTATATGTGTGTGTACTTTACCGGTAGATGTGCATGTTACCAAGACATCATGGCAAAGCGGTTACTTTGCACTTCCTAGTCTTTGTGTAATTAAAGCAAAACATGCGCGTTTTCTTCCAAACCATTATAATCAATTTCTAAACAGGAACGTTACACATTCATGCAGTATTTTTGGTATCAAAACTATACGTCCCCTATGTCAAAATTATAAGTAAATAATACAACTTAACTGAAGCATTTCACATAGAAATCAACAGATGACTCGTATTCACATATTATTAGCCACACGTAAATAAGTACATATTTTACAACATACATAATAAGGTTATTGTAAACTCTGTTGATACAACGTTCTGAAAACAAACACTACAATCATGCTATAAGTTAAATTCTGTCTTCCTCACCATTTTATTCAAAACGTAAAAAAATATTCAAAAACAAAAATACAACTGTCTTTAAATGTTCTTTAAATTGATTGGTAAAGTGCTTTGTGGACTCAATTTTTTAATTTTGAAGAGGTAACTTTATAGTGCATTTATGGTCAGTGCCTTGCTTCTTACTTATACAACTATTAAAGCACATTTATGCTCGGTGCGTTTGTTATTATTTCATCAACTATTATATTGCATTTTTCTTAAGTGCCTTGCATAAAATTTAAAAATGTATTAGAGCGTATTAATGCACGGTGCGTTTCTTATTATTTATACAACTATTAAAGTACATTTTTGCTCAATGCCTTGCTTGTTATTTATACAACTATTATAGGACATTTTTCCTCAGTGCCTTTCTTATTATTTATACAAATATTATAGCGTCTTTTCGCTCAGTGCCTTGCTAATTACTTCTACAACTATTATAGTGCATTTATGCTCGGTACGTTTCTTATTATTTATAATATTGTTATAGCACATTCTTGTTCAGTGCCTTGCTTATTATTTATACAATTATTATAGCGCTTTTGCTCGGTGCGTTTCTTGTTATTTATACAACTATTATTATCTGGATCGTGTCTTGTGGTTTTGTGCTGTACAAATACTGTGTGCGTAGGTATTCCCTGGTTCCTCACGTCTACCGACCCGTTTTCGCTTTTACGCAATATATCTTACTCTCTCCCCTTATTGTGTGTTTTCTTTTCTTTTTTGTTCGTACTTAGACGGACATATTTTGCGTCATCGGCTTTCTTCAAAGAGTTTTATTTTTCCAGACGACAATGAAGAATGGTCATACAGAACATACCTTTCACTGTTGTTTGGAGGGATTTTATCTTTATTAATTCTTCATCTTTTACTAAATATTTCTTTGCATATTTTAGTATATTATTTTCATGAACAATTTTTCTGCGTTGAAAATCTTCAAATTTAAACAAAATGATCTGATTGTTGTTTTATTTTTCGTTGAAATTGAAGTGGTTAAGCAACCACCACCACCCCTTTCCGTTCTTCCTTCTGTTTTGATTCTGTTCACAGATTGGCTGAGGGTCAGGTAGAAAGATGGTCGTCGTGTAGTAAAGGCTGCTCAAAATTCACGCTTGCTCCGAAAGTTATATAAAAGCAATTTAATAATGCAGCCATGCCAGAAAAGTTAATTAATATACCAGGCATCATTGTCTGGTAAGTTACAACATTTAGTAAGCTGTTTTCTCCCTGTCTTTTATAAAATGAGCTGTGAATTGAATGCTGCAGTTTGGTGTCTTACACTCTCCATATTGGCCTTGACCGGGAGCGGACTAGACGAGGCAACTTTATGGCGGTTTCTTTGTGTGAAGTGGTGGTCATCAGTGTGTGAGGTAGTTTGTTGTTGTAAACGTGGAGCGTACAGTTGATTCTTTTAGTTTTTCAAAATAATTTGCAATATAATTTCAGTGCGTTTGATATCCCTTTTTCTGTGTGTGTGCAAGTATTTCAGTGTTTTCTTCATATCAAACTGGTGTGGTTTTCAGTGAAGTGATGTGCACCGTAAAAATGTCTGTAAAGTCTGATAGGCATTGGGGGTCTGTTATCTAAATTCAAGTGTGTATGTTTAATGTATTGAAATTCCACTTTCTCTCCCAGAAACCCAAGTCTGTTTCACCTATATTTAGATAGTGAAATTTAGCACACTAAAATTTGGTTTCGTATGTTTTTAATATTTTTACTTGCTCTATAGTTGATGCGACCTTTCAAATGCACTTTATTTTCCGTTCAGCATTTTTGTTTGCTCTTTCGGTACTGTATGTTTGATTTTCACGAAATCTCTACAACATATCCGTTTTTATTAACGGTGAGATTCAACGTTTTCCCTACGTTTATTTTTTATTTTTTTGCAAAGTTTTAAGCTTCTTCGTTACATACGCAAACCGTAAGTAAATTAGCTCATGGAAACTTGTATTGTAAATTAAAACCTAACCCAGCTCTAGCAGACCATATTTGTATTATCAGTTTTGAAAGTTAGCCTGACTGAAGTTTAAAAATGGAAATAACATACAAAATGGTTTAGCAACGTTTTGAAAATATCGAGCTAAATTGTTGCCCAGTAGCTATATTTTAAATAAAAATATTTTCGTTGAAAGAAACGATATTCATCAGCAATTTAGGAAATTTTGATTTAACTGGGCTAATAGTTTAGAATGTCTACTATGTTTTGAAAAGCAAAGTAACTTATTTCTTCTGGAAAATAAGCATGTGAATTATTTTTTATCTACTTGGACAGAGCATTTCTGTATATAATTAATTTACCCTTTTGTTATGTGAAATCGACAGCATCTTCAATGCTCATTTTTATGTTCAAGAGGTTCTCATCGGAATCTTTCTTTTTCAAGAAAATTCAGCAATCAGTTTTTTGAATTGCGTTTGTCATATTTAAGTAAAATTAATTACAATTTTACCAGATATTTCTTGTGTCCAGAGTTTCATTATGATCTAGTTGGATTACCATAACTGTGGTATCGCTGGGAAGATTCCCAACCTTTCGCTATTTCAGTCCGCGAAGTGTTAATTTAATTATATGTGAGAAGGTAACGCAGATGAAGTTAAAGTTTGATATTTAATCCAATCAGTGGGGGGACACGCAGCAATCTTTCGAGAGTAGTCAAATTAGTTCATTGCATCCACATTTTCGTGTTTAATATTAACTAGTGCGCTGCAGTGTTGAGCCTTGTAGTTTTTAGGGTCTAGTTGCGTAAGGTCACTGAAATAGCTATTGTGCTCTGCTTTCTTGCGGTATGTTCTCGCCTACGTGTCCCCCCACTTCTTCTGGGATGCTATTCTTCGTGTTTTAACCTTCTGCTTTTTGCCAACTTTCTGGGTTTGGGAAATTCTTTTGAGCTTCTTACATGCATTATATGTGTACCAGAGTAGTGTATATTCTGTCCTCGATGTGGCTGATGCATGGTGCGGATGGGTAGGTACCCTCCCTGCCATCAGGTCAGATAGCGGTTTTTCTTTTTGTTTTGTACTCCCTCCTGTGCGTAATGTCGGCTTGTGTCCAAGGTAGGTATGACCACGTTGACTTTGGGTAAGCCCAAGGCTCCCGGAATACTCTACAGGCCTGGAGGTAGCGAATATGACGTCACACCGCGGGGCTCACTGAGGCGTCGAAACCGTAGAAAGCAATAGGGAACAAGCTGATATTGTACTTTCTTTCTTCCCTCCTGAGAACTAAGAAAAGAGTTCGAAAGTTATCTTGTATTAATACAAAATGTATTATACTCTCTGGAAGTGCATAGTGTAATTTAAAACGCTTTATTAAAATAACTTTGCATTCAAAGATACTTCAATTTGCGTTAGTTTTCTTTAAAAGAGGATGCATGAAAATGTTATTTTTTGTATTGATGATAACTGAAAACTCAACAAAATAAATCTCATAATCTATAGT
>JAGDQP010006902.1:14298-69859 GCA_022664845.1 Lepisma saccharinum | reverse complement strand
TTGTTTATTTGTGTTTAATGTACGAGAAATAACTGCACACCAGCAGGTAAGGAAATACTACAGAATCACTCACAAAATACACAAACCCACGAACCGACCGTGCTAGTCATGTGGTCTGAAGCGTTAGGCCAGTCTCTCCAAGGTTGCGTGTTCGAATACCGTCTGGTGCATGAATATTTGTGCATTTTAACAAGCTCATACAATCGTGACTGGCCGAAGTCAAAAGATACTAATACAAAATAGTTTACAGTTTTTTTATTTTAAACACACAGCTATGACTCTACTGTCACCTGTTAATAACATCTCCGGACAAACTTAAACTGTACAATTATGTGGATGGAAAACCCTTCGAGTTTTGACGCTAGGAATTAGAAAAATATTTTAAATCAAACTTAAAAGAACATTGTTTAGTACTGAGTATCGACAAGGTATCTACGTTTTAATTAAAATGTCTACTTCTCTAGGCGTTTTTCATACAATCTTCAGAGCACTGTATAATGTTGAGAAAAAGATTCTTACGAGAGATGACAGTGAGAAATGTAAGAAGAGTTTAAATACACAAGAACGAAAGAAATGGATTAGAAACTAAGTGAAAGAGGAATATGAAAGAATGCATCGAAACTAGCTAGATACGAATAAACCAAGAATATCCTGAATGAAGTAATGAAAATTATACGGTCCACAAAAGGAGGGCTATAATTTTTCAGAAAATGTTACGAAAGCTTTCGGAAGGCAGGGAAGAAGCCTAGAAGGTGTCGAAATGAAGTAATCGAAATCGAGATGTGACTCCGTGCTCAGACGCCCTGAATCACAGGTCATTTATTAGCGTAATTATAAGTTCCGCCTCGAGTCCGGAAGATGGCGCTCGCGTTATACATCTTATATATGTAATTTCTTTATAGATAGCTGTGATGAAGTGCGCATATGTGGAGAAATAGTTGTAATGCATCAAGGACGAGACAAATCACGATATACAGGATGATGTGCGGTATAAGTTACGTAACTCATCTTAACGACCTCTCGCGGTCTGTAACTACAACTTAGAACAAAGCCAAATACATGTCTATTTGGTGTTCCCAGATGAGCAAACCTCTCCGATAATCAGCATACCAGCGGAGGTTCCTGTGGTAGTTGGAAATCCCTCCTGAAGGAACTCCCATACAGTGGTAATCTCTCTCGTTTTAATATTACGGTTCAGAATATTAGTTTAGTTAGGGCAACATTGTTCTTATATATAAAACAACAACGTCTGCAAAAAGTGAACTCGAGAACTGAATGTGACTAATGAAATAGGATTTGGAATATAAAGCCAAGTAATACACTTGAATTATTCTTGTATTAAGATGTGTTATACCAAGAAGATCTAGCAACATGAATAAGATTTCAATGCAAAACAGATTAGAAAAGTATATGAAGTCGCACTCATATTATGAAGATTAATGGTAATTAGCAGCATGTTGTGTCAACTGCTTAGATACACAAAAATACAAATATGAAGATATTTCTTTGATTCTAATGCATTGCTTTTATTTGTAAAGAAGAGTTTGGATAAACTTTAGATACTGCCCCCTCAGTTATTTCAACACTCGTAATCTCTTAAAAATCACGATTCTCTCGTGCACGTTAACGTGGTTCATGCAAGGGAGTTTCGTTAATCATTCTGTGGAATTTATAGAAGTCGATAAAGGTCTAGTGAGCATCCACCCCTCGACCTTTTTGAGGAAAGGAGAATCGTCTCAACTGGTATCGACAGCTGGAGGAAGGAAACAAGTCACCTTGGTTTAGAGGTATCAATTTGTCAATACCGTTGGAAGTCATCGTAATGCCGATAGGGAAGAAGAGAAGAAGGACTAGCAGCGGTATGGAAATGAAGGAATTCATGAGTCGATGACTGAAATCGAAGTACTAACGTGTTGCAACAAAGAGGCTTGGCTTATCCAATGTAAGAAGTGGTATATGGGTTGATGTCACTGAGGAACAGTGTCCCGAGCAACATGAAGCGGAGGATGAGCGTAAATGCGAAAATAAATTGTGGACTTGCCAACCATGCCACGATTCACTTTCAGTCCAAGAAGCTATAGCAATAGAGCCTTCACTGAAGTACATGTCACATATGTTGGTCGAGTTGCTGAGGCACCAACAGCTGTTGTTGGAAAAAAATTAAGCGCTTCAAGCATTGGGAAACCTCCGGAATCGAACAACAATATAAGCGGTTAGAGGAAGTGTCCGACAAAAGATGGTTCGCGGTAGCGCAGGGCTTGAAAACTCTCGTCACTTAGTGTAGGTGGAACAAGGATGGATGAATTGTAACACTCGATGAAAAAAAATTCAAAATGGAAGTCCTGGCGGCATGTTTAAGGCAAACAGAAAGCTATTGAACATGATCACATATCCATGGAGCTAAAAGCTAACCAAAAGATTAGTACCACGGGAGAAGACACAACAACGAAGGGTAAACCGGAACATGGAAGTTGTGTGACAACCACAGAAGTTCAGTCGCCCTGGGAACAACTGACATGCTCGAAGGTAGACGTAGATCAAGTTAATCAACATGAGTACAGATTATCCGTACCGGAAAGCAAATTCACCCGGAACCACAAAGGTAATCAGGTACCTGTTTAATTAGGAAGCCAAATATGGCAAGGGATTCCAGGATAACCTTGGGCTCTCCGCGTACACTGAAATTAGAGGTTCCTGGGGTGGTTGGGGATTCATCTCGAAGGGGGTTTCATACAGTGTTAATGTCCCGCTTACAAGGAACACTCACCAGGTGTCAGAGCCCGATTTCGATTAAAATTCGTACATAGGTACAGTGCCCAGGTAAACCTTCACAGTCAAAATTATAGGTGCTATAGTCAACAAATGACAGGGGAACCCGACAAAGATGGAACGTAGAGAGCATGTAAATCCAATACAGAGTACGGAAAACGCCTTTTCTTTTATAAACTGTTATTACATATATTGAAAGCAAATTACTATTAACTGATACTGGACAGGAGGTGATACATGCTGGATGGTATGACAATGACCATCATCTTGACTATGCTTCAAAAATTTTAAATAGTAATTGGGTCATGTGATATACCAATCTGTGCTGGAATGTTCAAAGAAACCCAATGAAGAAGTTATTTTTGTCATAACTCTAATCCTGTACGACAAAATGACATGCGAAACTGACCTGGAGAATGTGTAGGCCGAATGATGAAAAAAGTTTTGTTGAAACAGTTGAAAGAACGAAAACGAAACGGCTACAGATCATGTTGGAAAATATGATCCTCATGGTCGCAACATGAAGTGCACTATAAAGCTTTAAATACATTAATGGAAGATGGAAGTCCCAATTTCAAGAAGGCGCAATGTAAGTAAATATAACGTTCTCCAGGTCAATTTCACATGTCATTTTTTCGTACAGGATTGGAGTTATTACCAAACTGACTTCTTGGAACATTCCAGCACAGACTGATACATCACATGACCCACGTACTATTTAAAAATGTTGAAGCATATCAAGATGGCGGTCATTGTAGTCATACCATCCAGCATGTATCACCTCCTGTCCAGTATCCATTAACAGCCATCTGCTTTTAATATATGTAACAGTTTATAAAAGAAAAGTCATTTTCCGTACTCTGTATTCGATTTACTTGCTCTACGTTCCATCTTTGTCGGGTTCCCCTGTCGTTATTTGTTGACGACAGCACCTATTAATTTTGGCTGTGGAAGTTTACCTAGGCACTGTACCTACATACAAATATTAAAAAAAATGGGCTCTGAAACCTGGCGAGTGTTCCTTGTTAGTTCAAAGTAAATCCATTAGAACTTTTGATATCAAGAAGGAAGCCCTTATTGACCTTAGGGTCTATGTGCATTGAACTTTGAATGAGTCTACTCGTAATTTCAAAGATCGTGATTCTCTCGTGCACGTTAACGTGGTAAGTTTACTACTCACGCAAGGGAGTTCCGTTACTCGTCCTGTGGGTTTTATAGAAGTCGATATAGAGGTAGTTGGCCCAGTCTAGTGACCATCCACCCTTTATCTTTCTGAGGTTAAATATGGTGCATCTGATAAAACATGTAAAGAAATTTAAAAATGTACAAACTTATAGCTGCTAAGCACCCTCCACGGAACGCGGGAAAAGAGACAAAGTTGGTGGGGAGACAGTAAGAATGCTATAAATAAATACACACAATAAACCTTGAATGCTAGAAATAGGAAACTGTACACTAGATATATCACTGTAATTGCAAATAAAACCAAAGGAAAAATTAATTTAGTTGTTTAGTTGATGACCAGCATCAACTTGACATCTTGAATTCGGCTTTAATTCTATAAATAGAAGGGTAGTTATACGATACATCAAATGGATGCGAGTGTTCTAGAAAGACTAATAATGAAATCCGTTCGCAATATCTTTATTATTGGAAGATACTGTGTTAAAATTATAATATATTGTCTATACAGCGTAAAGGGGGACATAAAGCATAAACAAGCTGATATTCTTCCGTTCTGTCCTACAAATTCGAAAGGCCACAGTTACATTTCTTGGCCTGTAAACATGTAAGTTATTTGATTTTTTCTCATACTCCCAAACATGTTTTTTTTTTCAGTAGATAAAAAAAAATCTTACATTTAATAACGTCCACATGAATAAAGATAATGATGATAAATGGATTTGATCGTTAGTTCTGGAATATTCTGACCCAATTGATGTGATCATACAACTACCTTTTATTTACAAAATTAAAATAGAATTCGAATTGGAGGAATTTCAAAATGTCACTAGGGTAACTAAACCAATACTTTATTCTTCCTCTATGTTTTTTTTTTGGGGGGGGGGACTACAGTGGTATGACTAGCCTATAATTATGCATTTCTAACATTCGAGGTTTACTTTGTGTATTTATATAGCACAGTCTTGATCTCCTCTTCCCGACTTTCAATCCCTCTCCCTTCGTTCTAGATTTCTTCATTAAGACAAAGAAAGTAAAACTAAACTGGGTGGCGCGACAGCCTCTAAGGGCCTTGGCCTGTCAGACGGCTGTATTACGTTAAGTTATTAGAGGGTTACGTGGTGAGCATATCGCATCTCTGCAGCTGTGTGTGTGACTTTCATGACCACAGTCCTCTGCTTTTTTTTCCTCAAGTAGCTCCCACTTGTCTTCACGATGCTGGGTCAACAAATTTTGAGCCCCTAACCGGGACCGCACGCACAGAAGTCGAGCGCGCTACCGACTAGGCTACTGAAAGAAATATGCCACAAAACTTAAAAGTGGTTACTCAATATCTATACTTGCTCGCATAAATGTAATAAAAAGCAGCCTGACGAAAATATAAAAGAATATCTGAAACCGTACAGAACAATTGCGGAGATGACACGCAAAAGGGAACTTGTCCAGTAGATAGAGTTTTTCACAATCAACGAAAACGTATGCCCGCCATATGCATATATGTGAACCATGCATTTTCACATGCTACTATCATTGAGTACGTTCGCGTGACTTTCATATGTTGTATTGACATTCCGCTTATCCTCTAAGTACCATTCCATATCGTATCTCATTTTTGCAAATTTTGAACATGTTCGCGTTTGCGTGTTACCTCCACAATTATGCAACCAACTAAATCATAAGAATTACAGATAAAATTTATTACTAGATAAATGGATCTTAAAAAGACCGTAATATTAAATAAACACAGCATCAAGAAACCAGCATACATTTAGCAAATGCCGGGGTACTTCGGGGTAGCAGGACAACGCGTGCCAATTTTAGAAGGGGCGTGCCCTATTAATTTATACTATTTTCTTGAAGAAACAGACAAATGAGTTACAACTCAGTAAATAGGTCCATCGTCTCAATATAATCTTCCCTCAACTTGATATATCGATGTGGCATCCTCTCAGTCCCTCATGGAATATTATTTCTGAAGTGCACTGCACCAACGCCTGGACATCTCCTTACAGCTTTTCGAGGTTGGTGATACGACGTCCGCGCAAGGGTTTCTTTAAGGTCCCGAACAGATGAGAATAGTCCAAACGGTGCATGTGGTATCCCCTCGAACCTTATCTCTGCACTGACGGCGCTAGTTTCCCGACTGGTACGCGGACGCGCGTGTCATGTAAAAGCATACCAGTCGATCATTTTCCTGGCCGCTTCTTTTGAATGATGTGACGAAATTTATGGACAGTCTCCACTTACACGGTGCTTTTGATGCAGGTCCCCGGCACCCAGTCCGGATTTCTTCGGTGGTGGCTGTCCTGATGCTTCCATCCTACGGATTGCTTGTCTGGTTCAAGGTAATGAAGACATGTTTCGTCGCCAGTCATAGGCCTGGACATGAAATTCACGGGGTCTTAGCAGTGACGTTGCATGAAATCGCTGCACACTTTCACATGTCGTTCTTTTGGAGATGTCGTCAGTGCTTTGGGAACCCACTGCCCACCACTTCCCCATCTTCAGGTACTGAACCACAACGCGCTGCAAGATTATCCGGGTGAGTCCAGTGGACGCCTCATTTCTGAAAATATGATGCATCTGTTGTCCTGTTTGCCTCTCCACTCTGGTAATAGTGGGTAGGATTGCCACAGCATTTTCCGTCTGGCTGTAGAAAGTATGCAGGACTGGTTTTCTTGTTTGTTGACATGTGATTTTGTTCTATCCTTCCCTCAGTTGTAGTTTTTCGTCATGCAGGCTACTAAGCAAGCACCTGTCAATCTGCGGTATTCACAGGCTCCTTCCAGAGAAACTACATCGTTCAGCCAATCACTCTCCCTGCTGTCCACGCATGCACTGATAGTTGGGTGGAAAATTAGCAGTTGCGTGCGTGGTTTGACCGGCCTCTGCCTACTGTTGCCACCAGGTAGATGACAGTACTAGTTACTGGTAACTACAATGCCCAGCCAAATGATAGTCCGTGGATTTAGGGACATTCGAAAGTGTAAATCAATTGGATACGCCTCTCGGACTATTGTTACATAGTCTATATGCATTTAAAGCCTTTTTATCACACCCCGAGCTTACTACTTCGACAATATCTTGCGGGCGATCCAGAGTTCAAGACGCTTGGAATAACACTCGTCACCGGATGTTCATTAGATGGAAAACACCTACTATTGTTGACTACTTTCGTTACTGACTTTTAAGAGTACAACAAACCTTAAAAATGCTCTTCTTTCTCTTTTATGGACATAACGCAGACGTAAGCTAGATACGCTATACACAAACTCTTGTAGTAATAATTTGTATTGTGGCGCGGTATTTATTAATTATCTTCTACCCTACGTCCTTCCCAGGTTTTGTAATAAACCACGCTTTGGCCAGCGAGTTCCAGATTATGAATTTCTTGTTATCTGCAAGTTCGTCCTAGCAACAACGAAAAGTTATAAATATGGGGGGAAGAGACAATGGTAGATGGAAATCTTTCAAAGCCTCAATTTTAGAAAACCAGGAATACAAACATATATCTCTGAATAGAGGAGATAACGATCACCTCGCAACAAGAAACCACAACAAAGAAATCACCTAACCCGGAAACTCTTCTCCTGAACTAGGTGAAATCATTGTTGAAACTGAAGAGCTCATTACTGAAATAACTCAAGTTAGATCTCTGTCGATGTTCGACACAGGTTAAAGTAAGTTAACTAATAGTAATTAAGAATAAAATAAGAGCACAATTTCCCAGAGAGAACCGATACTGCTGAAATCACTTCCAATACATTTGCTTTCATTCATATTGCAGATCAAATAATTTTTTCAATCAAAATTATTTCTTATAGCTATTATTATTATTTGAGAAACCTAATCTCTTCAAAAGTCTTTACGCTCGTACTTAAAATTTAAGGTAACTGTTATGGCAATTCTAGTTTGTTAAGACTGAACTAGAGATACCTCACCAAAATAATCTTCACGGGCCGTTTGAAAGATGTGTGTAATTTTCTGAAGTTTACAGTCATTTATAGCATCAGAAATCTTTATTTTTATTATAAACATTGTCACGTCATATGGTTGGAACTAAATGTGTATGGAATATTACAATAGTTGTTCTATAAACTTAAAAATGTGCGCGGATAGTAGTGTTTATTTTATCAATATGTTGATCAAAATTTACGTTATCTGAAATTTTATAAACTTTTTCTAATTACTGTTCTTGTTACTATTATTTATACCTGAAATAAGTACTGAGACGGTCTAAATTGTAAAAGATAATGTGGTTTGAGTTTCCTTAGAATTTTTTCTATGAAAGAAGCCCAGACTTCATGTAAATTCTTCTATCTATGGCTTTCTTAAAATGATGGAACACCCTGCCATTGAGTGTCCGTTTGATATCGTTTGTGGAATTGTGAATTAGCTGAAAGAGGATACTTGATGATGTTCTGACTGCAAATATCCGAAGGAAAAAAAAAACTGATATTGAGGATAAAGATGGAAGAACTGGTGGAACGAAGGATGTGGGAGGAAACTGAAAAATTCAGAAAAACCAAACAAAAAAAACACCACGCACACGGTGTGTCTATCACAAACCCCACGCGGCACGAGCCGAGATCGAACACGAGACCCTACGCATGTGAGCGCTCTACTATAGAACTACCGCGGTCCAAACTGAATTTTCTTAGTCGGCGAGTCTTTCATGTTCACCAATTCCAACTGATAGGCAACGTTTTTGTCGTACCTACGCATTTCCTCACACAGTTGTATACTTCGTAGAATCCTGATTTTTGCTTATTATATGTGAAATAATCTTGTGCGCACAAAGCAGGAGTTATGCCATCTTTATAGAAAACCTTCAATTGTGCCGTGACAAGAGAAGTATTTGGAATCTCTTCGTTTTTTTATTTGATTCAAGTTCACAGTGCAAAGTAGGCCATTCTCCTAGTTGATTGTTAGTATAACCATTTTCTAAACCTGGCGAAAAAAACACATTTTTAATTTCAGTGTTCGAATCTTGGGGTAGAAACGAAGTTTGTAGGTTTGAAGTAGAAGTTTTACCACATAATATCTTCTGAGGTCTTGGAATGACCATATTATTGAATGAATTTGAATTTTATTTAAGGCCTTTAAGGTAACTTTGGTGAACTGCAAGAGTTTTGTGACAGTATGGTGTACAAGATTCTGCAATTTAAGTTCCACATGCTCCTCTGGTCTTACTATAGAAGTTGACTTAAATTTCTTTTTTGAGTTTTTTATTCTTTTTATAGGAGTAAACGTTGTTATACGTACATCAATTTCAGGACACTACAGTCATACGAATTTCAATATCGCAAATCTCCAAGATTTATGTAGCACTTCTACACAGACAACTTGATTTCTGACAAAGGGGCTTATTCGGGTCATTTTTTGCAACTGAATTTGAGTAAACACCTTTAAAAATATACGTGAAAGAATAAGCTTCGGGACACATCGGGAATTGTTTGTAGGTCTACGAAAATAACGATCTTCCACGAATGTGTGTTAAACTGCGCAGTTCATATCTAGGTTTACTAGCAATATAACCAGAAAAATTGCACACATTTCCAAATGTTAGGATGGTTAATATTCCTTAGTCAGGGCACAATTTAAAGGTCTTCCATAAACATTGCATAAGGTCCTGCTTTATGCGCGCACCTATATCACTACAAAAATCATTCACAGGGTACAAAGGTTATTTCACTGATAAGCAAAAATCAGGATTCTACGAAGTCTACAACTGGATATATGATAGATATAATAACGAAGGAGAATGCGCAATCCATGTTAATGTTCCGTGCGAGTTGTCGTTTGTTTGGAGTAAATAAGTTAATTAGAATGAGGACGCTAGATGACGTGCCAAAAGTAAGAGGAACACGCATGTCAAATGGTAGAGATCAATATTTGTAAATGTAGCCGAGATGTAGTAAAGGCAAAACATAATAATATTGTTTTGTGTAACTAATGCATGTAAAACAGTATAGTGTAATGCTCGTTATAGTAAATGTCTCCTGATATAACCTGTTTTTTATTTTAGCTAGAGATCGTCTTTCTTGCAAGAGTGAACACTCTTGGCTTAAAGAGTTTGATGAAGGTAGCCCCACTCTTGCGCCAAGGCCGGAGTACCTACAAGAGGGCATCTTCATCTCACTGCCCCTTGAAGCAACCACACGTTGAGAAGAAAATCTTATGCTTTAAAGCCGGTAATTTGTTGATAGATATAACAGACTCTTCGAAGCAGCAAACTATTCAGCGCCCTATACTAAATACGGATCAGGAGGATCTTATTTCGACCTTAAGATATATACTTCGTCTCTGTTTGTTATATTCATTTATATTTCGTCTTATTAAGATATATATCAAACACTTTTTTTATATTACATGTATATGCAAGCATTGGCTTTGTAAATCAGTACTGTATTACTTAAAGAAAAAATATCTTCACTACACAACTGAAAAACTTACCTGTCGTTACGCCTTGTGATAGGGAAATTCTGCATTGAGCCCATTGTTGAACCGTGTATACTTCTTAGCTGCTGATCTATTTCTAACTTTTCTTGCCTTAATTGTTCTACTTCCTACAAAAGAAGAAAAAATGTTTGCTTTTCAAATGACTATATAACTTGAACACCACTGCATATCAAAGAGAAACAGTAAAGTTTACACTGAATGATCAACAAGAACATTGTATATACGAGGGCCGTTTTTCTTGAAGTATTGGAATTCGCTCGTCTCTTGTAACAAACTACTTAAATTTTGCTCCGGGGTGCTCTGTGAACATGCTGGTTGCAGGTTAGTATTCAGTGTCAGCGAATTTGTTGCTGTGAACGTGTGTGTGACCACCTAAATAATGCTTGGGTGCCAGAAAAGGGTATATTCATGAAGTTCCAAACTGCAAGAAATATGAACTAAATACATTGCAAATTTACACGGGATTGCAGGAGCCTCTGGTGAGTCAGTTTTACCGTATCTAGATGGTCAAGGACATTTATTTCCAGGGGGTCGTGAATCAACAAACCATACAACACGGGTGGAGAACGTCCTCGTGCAGCAACGGATAAGCATCACCTGGATGCAACTAGCAAGTTGCTGGAAAATGACGCCCAATGGACATGTGAAGAATCTGAAGTTTCCAACAAACATTTCAGCATCAGCTGTGCAAAAGATGTTAACCAAGTAGCTGGGCATGCGTAAAGTATTGTGCGAAATGTGCACCACATCGCCTTACCGAGGCGCAGAAATGGCACTGGTGTGCACGTATTCACTTGGAATGTTACGAAAATTACTATAAAGCAGTCCTTCGTTGCATCATTACCATTGATGAAACGTGGGCTAGGTCCTACGGACCAGAATTGAAACGGCAGTCAAATAAATGATGTTATCAGTCTTCGCCACGCCCCAAGAAACAAAGTGATGATGATACCGGCCTATAACCACCAGGGGGTTATCCTTGTTAATGTTTCTCAAGCAACAACTGTAAATGCCGCCTATGATAGTCCGTATCTAATCATCATCTACGACCTACTGTTATGCGAAAGAGACCACATCTTTTGCAATCCGAGTCGGTGAGTGCCATACGTCATGCGACGTACACAACTTACTGCAGTAGTAGAGATGGAAGATACCTAAGCATCCCCTTATCCACCCGACATGAGTCAATGTGAACATTTGTTTCCAAAGAACCACTACGAGAGAAACGCTTAAGTGACATCCGCAGCATCACAAAACAGCGCCCCTAGCGGCCTCCAACGCCTCCCAGTTGTTTGGGAACATTCTCGCAGCCGGAGAGAACGGAAAGAGATTATAACTATTTCCAGATCAATCACTTTTTTATACATATGCCAGATATGATGCCACTTCAAACAAAACAACCCTCGTATTTATCGTGGATCAGGTTCTCATATCCAAGGTCAAAGATAAGTAAGTTTTAATTTTTTTTTTTTAATCTACATCGTTGCCTTTACTGGAATACTGAAAGTAATGTTCATTAATGAGTGCAAAATGAAGTATTCTTAACACAAATCCCGCTCCTGTCCGTTCTGTCCATTTTCTCTCCTATCATGTGAAAACGCTTTTGCGAAACGTAACCACTTTTCTTTTCTGTGTGAAGTTCCTGTACACCAGTCTTGGTATTCTAACATGTAAGCTGATATGGCCCTTGAAGTGACAATTTAGAAGAACATTATGGGCCAGTTCTGCAATCGACCGCTAAACTTCTAGTCACAGCTAAGTTGAGGCCAACTCTCATTGGCCAAAATCAGACTTGGCCTCAATTTAGAGCTGACTAGAAGTTTAGCAGTCGATTGTAGAACTGACCCTAAATGTAATTATTCAATGGAATATTGAATAAGTTTGAATTATTATTTTGTTTTAAAACGTTGAATTGAATTTAAATATTGGCTTTATTTTGTTTTGGGTCTTTGAGTGCGTTTTAAACGATGACTGGAATGATTGAAGGTGCACACTGCATAATTATAGGTAGTGAGAGTTGTGAAAGTAGATATGTCTACTTTTACTTCGAGTGAGCAACTTTTTTATATTTTGTTAATGTTTAGTTTTTGTTTATACTAAACCGGCACGGCATTTAAAAAATGAATGAAAAATGACTTGCAATAAAATGTAATGCGATTTTGAATAGAAGTTTTAAATGTATAAAATGCATGTTGAACATTAGTACGGAAATAGTGTATGCGGGGTACAGCATGTAGAGGAAAATTTATGCTTAAGCCTCTGCTTATTAAATCTTTTTCATTGTAGCCTTCGTTTATCTTTAATTAGTTAGACGTGGTGCAGAACTTGTCTGTGGTTACCGAAAGGCGCTGAAAAGCACTGACGTAATCA
Organism: Lepisma saccharinum; assembly: GCA_022664845.1. NCBI lineage: Eukaryota > Metazoa > Arthropoda > Insecta > Zygentoma > Lepismatidae > Lepisma > Lepisma saccharinum. Next base: position 57,076 of record JAGDQP010006902.1, on the reverse strand, counting down.
TTGACAAGGTACTGGTGTCGTCCCACTAGAGTAGTCATGCCATGTGGGGAATGTGAATTATTTATCAAAAACAATTGATTGTTTTGTTTTTCTATCTCCTCCAATTGTGCACATGTGTTCAATGAACTTTTTTCTTCTCTACAACAGGATGCCCGATACAAAAAAAAAAAAATAAGAGACTTTATAGTGTATATTTTTATGTATGTAGTTGTGCAAGTCATCTTCAAGTTACTACGTATAGTACGGTGGAATTTGTCATTTTGTGCGATATGCTTGCCAAGTTCCCCCCCCCCCCCACATTCTTCAGGTATTTGGTGTGCAAAATCAGAAAAACTTGGGTGCCGAATTTTCCACTTTTGTTTTCATGTATTTCTTCAATATGGCGGAAACCAATTTCGCGTGGTCTCAGAAGTCCAAATGTAAACACTTTTAACGAAATATTCCTCCCTTTAATCCCCCCAAATACACACATGAAACGCCAAAATATACTTTCATAATTCTTCTGAAGGTCTTTGAGCCCGTTTGTGAATATTTCACAGTGTGAGGTGAGGCATGGAGCCCGAACCTTCCATTCACACCGGTCGTAGAACCTGTTCTATTAAGGATGTCTCCCCATATATGATGTGTTATCTCTGTAATTAGTGGAGTAGTGCCGACCGCTTTAGTCTTGTGTTGTTTTGCGCCAGGCAACTTTTCCAAGGTTCTGGGTTCTAATCCCGGCTGGAGCATGGTTGTTTGTCGAATTTAGGAATTTAACAGCTAATGGAAACGTGACGGGCCGAAGTCATTAGTTACTAAACTGGCACAAAAATAGTTTACCAGTTTTATCGTGTAGTGGATTAACATCGGCAAAGTATCCCGTTTGTATATACGGTTTTTCTACCTGTGTGGCTGTTAGTTTGCCGTTTTTGCTTACTATTTAGAAGCTTACGTCCTTATCTGTTTTGCGAATGGGTGTTTGTGCACTATATGCACATTTTGTGTACATCTCGCACTAACTGTTAAATTATTCTATAGAAGACTACATAAAATACTGATTTGGCCTGTTTTTAGATGGATGTGTACATTACATTATGTGCACACCTTTTGCCTAGTGTATTTCAATAAGTCCATTTATGGATTTCTCCATGAGTTTATTAATTTCACGAATTTTCGTTACAGATATATTTTGGTTCCTTAATTTGGTTTTAGTGTTTATTTCTTCATTCCAGTTGTCTCTGTATTTGAATTTTTCTATTTAGGGTATCCCTCCCGCTTATGCCACAGTACTGTTGCTTGACCTCTGCACACTAGTCATCGTCAAGTTGCACCTTTACCCTCTCCTTGGTCGTGAAGTTTTAGGTTCCTTTCTTTCTGGTTTCCTTGATGGTGTAGAATTTCTCTGAACTCTATAACACCATTCTTCAATTGATTAACCTGGTGGTTTTCATTTCTGCTTTCTTCCACAGCTTTTTATCTCGTGGTTTTGCTCAGATTTAGCCCTCATAACAACCGTTTTCAAGTTTATTAATTTACTTCTGCTCATGAATTTTAGTATGTTTTTAATTTCCATGTATTAGATTTCTTTTGGTTGAAATCTTGTATCTTAGTCAATCGTTTTGGTTGAAAGCTCTTGTGTTAGATGTCTTACACGGGATCAGCGGTGGATCTTGTAGCATCTTTAACCACCAGTTTTCTCTGATAGATTCCCTTCCAGAACTTCTAGATTCGTTTGTTCAGTTTGTTGTTATAGTTCGGGTAGTAATTTTGTGGGAAACTAGCACTGTTCTCACATTCTGTTCTCGTCTTGGCCTACCGGTTTCGACAGTTTTATTAGTTGTTATACCTTTTCCTCTTATAGAAAGAAACGCTCTTCTTAATTCTTTTGGTATTTTCCCAAATCACTGTTCATTATCTATAGTTCATCTCAGACGTAATGCCTGGCTCTTTATCAATGAGTCTAAGCAGTTTAGTGTGCCGAGTCTGCATATAAAAATTCAGGTCTTGAAGTAAGCTTATTATATACGTCCGTTTGTTCTCTTCGTTAACCTCTTAAGACATTAATCTTAGTTTGGCTCGACACTCAAGGATGAACTCCAGTCCTCTTGCATTATTGTTTAAGCGGTTTATATAAGATTTTAGTTATTCATCGTCCCAGCAAATATTCCTATGACGTCATCTAACAATCTACAGTTCTTATACATTAAAGTCTCCAGGCCAATGTTTCCTCACTGCAGACTTTTTAGCCATTCGAATTTGGAGTTCCACTTCTAGTTCCTTTGCTTTTTAGAAGTTTTTTTATGCCTGTAGCATATCATATATGTTTTTATGACGCATTCTTTTAACGCTTCTGATTATCTTCAGAAAATCTTATATGTCTTCTAGCCATTGTGGCTGAGGTAGGCAACAATTTTATGAGAAAAATGTGTTAAAGTATTTGTCCAAATATTTTGTTTGGTTGTTACTTGGAGACTATGGGTATCTCCGGCGTTACGTACTTCTTCTATTTCGCTTATATACTTGTAGTGTTTTTTTTTCTTTTCTCTTGGTTCCTTGTAGGACCTCGTCAGGAAATAAAACGCGATAATCTTGGCATGCTAGACCACTTTCTCTGTGACCTCCGGACTGAAGTGGACCTTGCAATCATCCAAGGTAAATTCCCACTTTTCTACTAACTTTGGTATTAACGGTTTATCATGGTTGGTAACCTTAGATTTACCCTCCGTAGTATAGTTGTGTTATTCTCTTCGAAATTAGTCTGTGTTTTGGTGAAGTTACCCAAATTGTATTCAGGTCTCTGCAGTCTTATACACGGTATTGTCTGTCTCGTATTCTCCTGATCTCGGACTCGTAGTGCTAGGCAAGATAATATTTGCATAGCAGCTTACCTCCCCTAAGAACTTATAGGGGCTCCATAGTCTAGCGGTTATAGCGTTGGACTCAGGTCCGCGTGGTCCCGGCCCACTTTTTCGCGTCCACCCAGTCGTGAGGCAAACTAGGGAGTCACGTGAATAAAGACGTGACGGTCACTCGGTCTAGAAAGCCCTTAATACGCCCTTCGTGGCAGATGGCGCGCAATGTTGACCACACTGCCGTCACTAAAGTGGACGCAGTTCCACCAACCGCGGACAGATAGCGTTGGGGCAGGCTTAGGATCTTTCGGTCTGCAACGCCCGTGATTATTATCATTATTATTATTACTTAAGAACCTACGATTTTGCCTCGAGGGACCCACCTTGTCACTGTTGGCTTGCCTAGGGACTTCTGGGTAGGATCAACTCTACTTCTTTGCTTCTGCCTTCCCTGCTCTTTGTTGCGCAACTGACCTGTATGTCGTTCCGAGTGTCATTTAGCTCAGGTAGTTTCATGGAGAATTCTTCAATTGTTTGTTTCCATCTTATACTAAAAAGTACGGTTATTAAAGGTCAGTTTCCTACGTAAGGATGGGTGCTTCTGCTAGTTAGCGTACTAAGAAGTACACGCATGCAAACCTGACTTTGCAACAATTGGAAACCAATAGTCGTGAAAAATTTCGCAATTTCAAAGTTGTTTCAAGTAACTGCAATCGTGTGAACTTGCTGCCCCACGTTACAGAGCTGACATCTGTTAACTTTAATTTGTTATCTATAAATATGGACTTTCGGAACATGATATGGGCGTTTATTGGGAGCAGCAGCGAGTACGAAAATTTAATGCTTGTGCATATTTCAAATAAAATGTACTTTGATAAAGCATTAATTGCGAACATCAAACGAATGGCCATACCATGTAGGTCTATATTGTGTTTAACATACACATATAGCTTCCTAATGACCATTGGACGTGCATAATGGCCTTATGGTAGCTCCTTTCCTCTGCAAATCTCTGGCCATTATTTGCGATGCAATGATTTCTCGTTTACAATTTCATTCCACTCCTCAGAAAGAAATACTGCAAAACACACAATACAAGCATACTCCACAAATTAAAAATCAATATTGAAATAACATAAAGAGCTCTAAAAATTGCACAATGTGTATTTTCAAAGATACGTTAATATTAAACAATGAGAGAGAAGAGGACGGGTTAAAAAGAAGTATTTCTTTTCAAAAATTCATACATGAGCTATACCGGCCATGTGAAGTCGGCGTCCGCCATATTGAAAAAATACATGAAAACGAAAGCGAAAAAAAATGGCACCCAACTTTTTCCAGTAAGTACAATTCCTTTCCTCTCTCCAAATTTCACCTATTATATTCCCTATCTGGTCTTCTTCTATATGTAGGGGAGAGGGCGCACATTTAAACACGATAAGATAAAATGAATTGTATAGGCGGGAACAGCACTTTGGCTTACGCCCGTCCCGTCATTTAAACACGATGTTGGGCAAATTTAATTTTGCCTCCTCACACTCAGTGAATTTGTTCAGATAGACAAATAACATATGTATGTGAACATTTACAGCTCGCCGAAGAAAATGACGTACTTCACTGTCACCTTAAAGCAAGGACAGGAACTGGGAGGCTATCGTTCAAAGGTGTCCTATCTACCTAGGGGGTAGATTTGAACAAGGATGGAGTAGCTTTGAAATTGGCTGGGGCAGTTTTGTACAAATCCTTAATTTCATGACAAGACCATTTATTTTCTTAGTAAATGCTTCTAAATACAAATACGGAAACAGAAGAAAGCAAACTAAGGTTTTACTAGCCATACAAAGAATATAAACCACGCAGTTGTTAATAAACTTTGAACTAACTTGGTTAATTGGTTGTTTATTATTGTTATGAGGACTGCATAAACTTTGGACTCGTAGAAATTTTGTACACAGAGCCTAATTGAAATGCTCGAAACTCTCTTAATAATAAGCCTATAAACTTTGTTGTTTTCTTTTCAACGGTAAGTTTTAGCTATTCCGGTACATCGAACTACGTACATTTTGTTATGGGAGAGGAAGAACGGTGATCAGAAAACCACACGGACAATTTAATACGTGAAGGTATGTACTTAGTTCGTAAGTTAACATGGAAGAATAAGTTACAGTTCTTCTCTCCAAAAGCTTACAATCTCTTAGATTATTTTTTACTTTGGCACGCACGAATTATATCAAGTGCCGTACTTCGCCAGCTAACGCACACAAATGGAGAAAAACAAATGACAGCTGTGTGGCGTAGTGTTAGCTATTTATAAATGTTGGAGAAAATAAATTTCGTTTTATTAAGTCATTACGAGTAGCAATGTTCTAAGGTTCGCATGTTTAAATGCAGCATAACTCTGGACCTCTAGTACCTCTAGGGGTGGGGTCACGTGTAAAATTAATTGAAAACGACCAACATTAGTGAGTGAATTATTAACGTCCTAAACGAGCTTGTGAGCTCGTAAGGACGGGACCTACAGTTTTTGGTAAAATGGCTCAGAAGCACTGCGTTCAATGGACCCTGGTAAGATTTAAACCCGTGACCACGCGCACTGAAAGCAAGCGCTCTTTTTTGGCCACCCCTAGGTCGACCGATATTAGTGTCGAATTCATAGTTTTCGGGGTCGCTGAGATAAATCGTGACAGTTCCGATATCGTTTAAGTTCAAGTTCAGCCCCCATCGGAAGGGTTGAGAAATAAAATGTCCAAATTGACATACATAAAATTCATTCCTCTCTTGTCTAATGGAACATTGGGATAAATAAATAAGACGCCAAGTAATCAGCCAGTGAAATATATAAGAAAAGAATAATCAAAATATGATAGGATTTAGAAATACTACACGGTTTATTCTTGAACATTTTCTGTATAAATGATGAATACTTGTTCCTTATCTAATGCTGTTATTTTCCAGTTTTGTAGAAAGATATAATCTTAACAAACACGTTATTTACTCACGATATAGGAAACAATGAAGTTCCATGTTTGAGAAGAGGTAATTTTCTATCCCATGGCCATTTTTAGAGTATCTGGGGATATTGTGATACGCGATTCCACTTTCTTAACTACATGCAAAATGACCAGCGTGTAAACAGGATATGAAGAAGTTAAGAAGCATTGCCCGCCTTTCTTTCCCTTCTACCCAAATCTCCGGAAATATCATTATGATGTGGGCATCGTATTAAAAAAACGCACCATATTGTAGTCATATCACAGTGTTAAGAAAATTAAGGGAACACACACACACTTTTACAACGTTGTTGGACATTAATCAGCTGCCATTACAGATCTGAACCACCAACAACACTTCTTTCAACAACAAATACGTACGTGTAAGAGTGAGGAGAGAGGGAGAGGGTGGAAGAGTGGACAACACGAAAATGCACTTTTTTTACATGATAAAATGTAAATGAGTCAAGCCAAAGAAATCTTAGAAGCTTCACTTTGTGGACGAAACAGTTGTAGATTGAAAAAAAATAATAATAAAAAAAAAAATTGCAGTATTAAATTTTGGGTTACGTAATTGGTAACACTTTTCACTCCGTCGGTTGTAACATGTAGAAGTGTTGCCAATTACTTGATCCGAAATTTAATACTGGGAAATTAAGAATTAACTGACAATGAAATATCTAATATAGTGCGATACTTGTGGCTAAGGATGAGTGGAACTATCCTCACAGGATAAGCGAATATATATTGTAAATATTACCAATAACAATCAACTAACATTTCAATAAATTTTGTAAATATTACCAACAATAATAAACGTATATTTCAAGTTCATGAGAAAAAACTTGGGGTCCATGAACAACCGAGAGAGACTTCCAAATGTATATATAATGTTGCTTGAAATAAATCGGTTGTTGTCATGTATAATGTCAAGTGCAAAAGGAAATAAATGCAACTATTAAATTTAAATGTTTAACTTATGATCCGAATTTGATGGAATAAAACAACACAGATTTAAGCGACACCTAACGAGAATCTTAACTAGACTTTCTAAAGAATTGAAATTATGATTTATGAAAGTGACTTCTACCGTTGTTTAGTTCTAGTTTACAGAAATGAAGCAAGCTTCTTTAGCGAAATGATCAGTGAGTAAATACCGCCCATACAATTTATTTTATCTTATCAGTGAGTAATTTGCCTTTGTACAAAATACAGGCGGACAGTATTTGAACTTCATCACGTAAATATTTAGACAGACCTGAGACGGGATTATAGGAACTGGCATCACGTTCACCCAACTAACAAGCAATTCTGAACTAGTTTTTCCAAATGTTTTGAAGGGCACAACGCTGGGATTAGGTTGTTTCTTGAAAATTTTCCTAACATGTGCTGTCATTTTGGGAGCCGTACGAAGGCGAAAGTCTATTTGTAAGGCTGTCTATACTTCCCCAAAATACACATACAAATAAAATACAAGTTTATTGTTCCTGGTAACATTTACAATATTTATCCACTTATTTGAGTACAGTTTCTCTCATACTTTACCACAAATGTTATACTATACATGATCGATTTTTCAACGAGTCAATAATTTCTCAATTCTTTATTATTAAATGTTGGATTAGGTAACTAATACTTTTCACACCGTCGGTTACAAAATGGACGAATGGATGGACAAAGCAAGTGTTTACACAGGTTTTACTTTTTCTTTATATCGATTTTTCTACTAGTCTCTCTCTGTTACTTTTAAACTATCACATATTTGTGACGTATGTTCTTCCGAAGACGGAAATTTTTCTTAACGAAAAAGGGCGAGGGGAGTTACAACCCACACCGAAATAAAAGCAATTAAAGCAAGCAAAGCGAGTCGGATTATGTTTACCCCATCACCACAACCACACACACCACGCAAATTAATAAACAGTGCATGTAACTGTTCCTTGAACGCAATTCAAATTTTAAAAAAGTTCCTAGCACTCTTATAACTAACTATTTTGTAAGTTTAAGATACATTTAACAGCAGAAAAGTTAGCAAGCAGAATAAGAAAAGGCTTTAGAAGTCCGTTGCTTCGTATTTTTGAACTCTTACTAACTGTACAATTAAGCATCTGGGGCCGCAGTGGTTCAATAGCGCTCACCTCTGGAGCTTGGGGTAGTTCAAACCCTGCTCGTGCCATGTGGGCTGTGGTGGACAAACGCCGTGTGCGTGGTTTTCTCCCACTTTGTTCCCTCCGCCAATCACCCTATCATAATCCATCCGGCCTGAGTCAAAGTCGTCTAAGGGCCTTAACAATTATATTTAAATTAAAATTAAACATCTATTTCAGTATCTAGAGTAAAATAATCATTTCATGAAATCGTCCTGAAAATTAAGCACGAATATTAAGAGAATTCAGTCACCACCACCATGACTGCCATGTGATTTTACGGAACGTGAACCGAAAAATGCTAACAAGTTCAGTGGAAATAATTATTTCTACTCTCATCTCCATTTGAATATGGAAAGAAATGAAGACTTTATGGACGATGTGTTCAGGACATACCTTATGATTTTCACTAAAATTACTGAAGTTCAGAAAGCACAGAAAAAACACCATACCAGCACATACATATTTTATAAATTCCTTCCCACTTTTATAGGTATATATAAAGGGTGTCCTTGTCTGGTTTGAGCTGTGATTTTCGCCCTAATCAAGCACGTAGCTTCAAAGGATGAGATCTACTAGTAACAAATGTATGCTTTGAATCACGCTTGGATTTGAATCTAAGGCAGTGTGGGTGCACAGACCAACACGTGATGCTAACTGCTACAAACTACACTTCTCCGACGCTCCATTTTGTTTCACTGAGAGACCTTCGCTAATTTCAAGTTTATATAATGACGCAACAAAATATTGATCTGTATTACTCCCATTATACTCTCAAACTGATCCCATGTGCAAAAATACGTCCCTCTAAAGTCGATATGCGGATAAATAGAATGTGCTGATCAATATTTTCTACATAATTAAATTTAAAAAAAAAAAATAATTACAAAAGAAAACCGCAGACAAATGGTCGGAAGTATGCAGAAAAGAAAAATAATTAAGTAGCACACACTGGTGACTATGGAAGACGAAACTAACAATTTTCTGCATCCCAGAAAATTAAGATTTGACTTACAGTCCAAAATTATTACGTAAGCAGTAGTGCTTGCACATTCCAAAATTCATACTTCATCAACACCTTGAATAAGGTTAGGGAATAAATAATTTTAATACGACTGATCGCAAATCAAATAAAAGAAACCAGTCGTACAATTGTCTCCAAAAAATTTGTTTTCTGCATACTACTCCTGTGTGCCCACACATGTTTTGGACGACTGAAGATGAAGTGTGATAAATATGCAAGAACAACTTTTCCAGTTATTTCAAAATTGTTCGTTTACATGTAATTTCTATATAAATATATATATATATATAAAATACGATAGTCCTTACCTTTAGGTGTGCTAAATGGTACTCCAAAAGAACTTTTGCATTGGCTATACTTTCTACAGTACCTACAAATACGAAAGGAACTTGACCCTCTTCCCTAGGAATTGTTGGCTGTGGCTCATTATCACCTTCAATTTTTACCCGGACCTACGTTAAAAAAATAAAAAGGAATTAGGAAAACAGATTAATAGTAGTAATATTCGCCGCTTGCTATTACGCTGTGAGCTGTTCCTAATACATTCAAAACATCCAGCGAAGAGAATGTAGCAGTTACATTCCGCCAGCTTTCTGACCATTACTTGACACAGAAAACCAATAATTACAAGCCTCTTATTGTACTAATAAACAGTTTCTTCCCTTATGAACCAAGGAAGCTCACAACATTCCCTCAAGACTGTGTTGCATTCTAAATACACAATAAACAGTCGAGCTCTATTTCGACCCTTAACTGACACTGCCACATTCTCTTCACTACATTCCTATTCTGATTAGAACAGGTCGCTGAGAATAAGATATAATCAAAGTGTGGTTAACTACACGAAATTCTCAATGTTGTCTAAATAAGATAATGAATACTGTATTTCAACTTGATTTCAAACGTACTGTTAATTTAAAAAAAAAATAAAAGTACTAAAGGAGATGTGCATACTAAGATGACAATTTTCATATCCAACAAACTAAAGAGCTTTACACAAACTTCCCCCAATATATTTATGTTGCGAAGAAGTGCAGTACTTCCAATGTGATTAGAGGTGACCAGTAACTGTTATCTCTCCGCATGCAACTGTGTTCCCACCAGAGGTAACTGCCTAACAACTCGGTCTCGGTTAAGCACCTACACTGACTCAATTACGGATCTGTAGTCGATTTTTGTTTACAAGTTTTCATTTAGTCTTCGGTTTATCAAGAATAACTAAGATTATCACAGCTAATGTCTCAACGTAAGGAACGAACATTATTTTTATAAAGTACAATTTAGACAACAAACAAAACAATCACTAGAACCGAATTTCAGTAAGCTGATGCGACTAAGAACAGTCTATATGAACTGATATTGCTTAGCATGTTTCCAGAAACCAATCCATTAGTTTTCACTTAAATCTTTGACTTTCAAAATCAAAGCTTAATATATGTCTTTTCTCTCCCCTGTTTCACTATATTTCTAAGGAAATTTTTATGGCTACAAAAAGATTAAACAAACTGATTGTACAATAAGAAAATAAGTACAAAAGAAAACATACCCTGGTTACTCCGTTGCCTCATCTTGATGGTCGATGAAAACCTATATGAACGCTATGTAAAGAATTCAAATAAATGTAAATTTTGTATCGTAGTGTGACGTTTTTCCTTAACGCAATAATTAATATGAAAAATTCTGTATTATCAGCAAGAATAATATGAAGTACAGGAACGTCAATTCACTGGGTCTTGAGAGTGACAATGCTGTTAAGGGATCTTCAATCAGTTTCTGCGTCCATCTGAAATACTGCATGTGCACATACACATTAAAATAATCTTCACAGTGAAAATAAAAAGACTCAATAAGATGGCAAGCATCGACAAATTGAAAACGTTATAAAGCTTGCCACATTAACATCCTTCTGTTTAATGACTAGATTCTTGACAACGCTTGACAATACAATTCAGCAGCCACTTACTAGTCAAAACGCTACAGTTTCTTACTAAGTCGAAATTGCTTTCGATCATCAAGCAACTATTTAAAAATATTTCACATTCCCATAGGTTAGTGGTTACCTCAAAATTAACCAACATAATTTCCAAGCGTATGAAATCAAGAAACCATGAACTGAGAAATTAAAATTCAACATATTATTTTACATATGGAAACTCGTTGAAACCCAAGGGGTTAAGACACGCTGATTGATTTTTGGAGTCCTTATATTACAAAATTATTTTGAATACTTATCCCGCTTTGGTAAATACGTTAACAGAGAATGATCCATCATGAAAGCTTTCTTTCCATTCCCTAGAGGATGAGGCTCATCAAACATTTGGACATACCTTTGCAAACAAAGAAGCCTGTAAATATTTACACTAATGTTGCTGCTTCTACCAAAAGAATGAAAAAGTTGATCGTATCACCTCGGTCCACACACTATTTTCGTTTAATGTCAATGTTAAATAGTGGCTTTCATATACATTTGACTAAGATATATCGGAATGTACATTCAGTGATTTCCACATGAGACGGCGAAAGGGGGTTTGGCAGCTTCGAACTTGGGTTTTTTCACGTGCTTAGTGATTTGACAAAGCATGGAATGGAAAATATCCTTCACATTTTGTGACTATCTGTACCTAAATATGTGTACAGCGACAGGGAAACTTCTTGGTTTATTAGGACCGAATGTAAAGTCTCCGATTCGCTAGTAACCATTAAACCATTTATCAAATTGGAAGAAAATTAGTATAAAAAGGAACTAGTTGAAGAAATTTAGATTTGATAAATACAACTTTAAATACAGGGTGGTAACGTAATGCAGACTAACTTTGAGGGATGATAGTACATTAAAAATGGTTTTTAAAAATTGTCGACAACGAGGTGGAAATTCTGCCGTGTTTCGGAGTTACAGGCTGCCGAAAGCGTACTACAGGAAGCTATCAAGATTTCAGAACCTGCTCAATCAAAAAATGCACATTCAAATTTTTTGCAATGGGTGCGTAAGGCATTCTCCCCAAAGAAAATAAGATTCCCAGAAATTATCTCAAGTCAAGACAGGTCGAAATGAGCATAAATAAGACGGTTTTTCGTATGAGTAAACGTAAGATACGTAATCAATACCATCCAACCGGCTAATCATTATCTCTAACAACAAATGAGCAAAACATTCGGTTTAATGTAATTCTTGCGCTTCTGGTTATGCCACCACATGTTTTCCTTTAAAATCGTTCCGCATATGGAATTTGAGATATAGACTTGGCGCAAACGAAATCACCCGTTACTTACTAGAAAGTTTTCCCATTCATGCTCATTCAGACTCATCTTTACTTCAGAGAATTCTGAGAATCTCCATCCTATGGGAAATCGCTTGTGCGGTCACTGCAAAATTTTGGAATACGCATTTTAGGATACAGCAGATTTGCAGTCTTTGGTGATAACATGCCGCACCACCTCTACTGTTAATAGTACTGAAAATATAAAACCGAAGTTCAGTTTACCACGCTTTCGGCAGCCTGAATCTCAAAAACACAATGGAGTTTCTTCTCCGGTAACAGACTTCCTTCATGTATTTTTTGCGTACTATCCCTCGAAATAACAGGAACTACATACTGAAATAGGAAAAATTGGATTGTCTCCAATCGCCCAAAGGAACCCATAACTCAATAAAGTCCTTTTTACAATACTTATAAAAATAAATATTCATTTTTGGCTAACATTCGGACTCGATTTTTACCCACATGAAAACAAACAAATCCACGTGGTGAACCCTTCTATAATACTTAATATTCTTTCAATGAAATGCATATTTCAAGTGGCAATCGCAAAACGTATGGGTTGTTTTGTATTCAAAATACATAGTTAGTTTTCGGAATCAATATTCCAATTAAAATTTATTAGCTACCACTTTCTAAGCACTATAAACCTCATACGTTGTTATACAATTTCCATAATAATAATATATATAAAAAAAAGCGTTTAACTTTCCTCTACTTGTATTATTAACTTCTACAAGTAACGTAGAGCGCAGAACAGCATTTACTAATACTGCCACAATTAAGGAAAAACTATAAATACGCGCACAATATACACGCTCCAAAAATCAATCATACGCTCAGAACATATGTTAATATTATACAATTTACTGTATTAGTAAATACTTACTTGTCTCATTCGAGAACAGCAATGACATACTAGATGGACAAACATATGCCAACAGTCTGCATTACACAACCGGTTATATATTTTATTGCGCTATAACTGATACTTCTCTCATGAAAAACATTAATTATGTTTGTCAGTCCATCATATAAATTTCCATTTATTTCACTTGCCATGATCTTCAGAATTTTCTTTGCTGCATTAAAAAACTCAGTAATAAGCATTACGCTAAAAGATTCGCATGTGTGGCGGAACTTATTTTGTCCAGTGCACAGATATCTTGGTGCTGAAATGCACTTGAGCATTGTATACTGTTTACTATTCTCGTACTACACTAACGAGATCTATCGAAAAGTTGTGGAAAATACTGTATATTAAGGCACTTCGAAGACATCACAAGAATTAATTACAGAATATAACCAACAAGAGTGACAAAGTTGCTACCGGAGGCTATTTAACAAAAACATTGGGTAACTAGGCAACTGATGTCCAAATGCGAAATTATACATCTGTGCTATAAGTGTTTCTCAAGCCACTGACGAATAGTTTGACAATTTTTATTATGGCAACCCTTCAGTTCGTAACCAATCATCAGATCCGATGATCTGGGCATAAAGCAAAGAGGAATGAATTGTACAGTTCATTCTGTCCAAACGTAAACAAAACAACGTTATGAGAAACAAAGGAAATAACAGAATAAGCTCAAGTGAAGGGTGGAAATTGTTTCTGCTACACTGCTCTTAGTAATCTTCGGTTATACGAGGTGTGATTTAAAACACACGGTTAAGGTAAACACAGCCTGATTTATCACATCGAGAACGAAGTCAATCGGAAGCACACGACTTCTATATCAGTCTTTTAGTGTGAGGCAAGTTTCAAGATACTTTGTGCTCTCGCCATTTTATTATTACCCCCCCTCCCCTCCCGAAATCTTGATGTGAAAATTGGAAGCGCTCAACTTTCCTTTTAACGATGATAATACACACCTTTTAAATTAAAAATCTATTTGTCCTCTATTAACGGAAAAATATCTTCTCGCCAAGCGCCTTTCGCTCTCCTTCGGACATCTTCGTCAGACCAAGAACAAATTTATTGTATGGAAATGAGTTTAGTTGTTTCTGAAAACTAAATAAACTGATAAATGCAGATATGAAAAAAATATGTGGAAGTTTCCGAAAATATGGAGTCGTAGAAACTTTGCAGTTCAACACCTTACACATTTTTTTTTCTTCATATTCTGCACTTTTCACATTTGATTTACATTTTCAAATACATCCATACATAGAAAAACAGTTCCATACTAAATACATTGTTGGCCTGGTGGAAGCTCTTCAGAGAGCGAAAAGAGCTGCGCGGGAAGATATTTTTTTATAAACAGAGAACAAGGTCGCTAATTAAAAAGGTGTGCATTATTATTGTGTTGTAATTCGTGCGTAACATGACATTTATTTAACTTTCTTTTAGTTTTGCGTGTTTATGCTACTTTATATAAGAAGTTTCTGCTAACCATTAAAACAGGAGGCGAATCTCAACAACAAAGATTGTTTTACGTCGATATGCTGACAGACGAAACGTTCCATAACAAAACAGTGCAAACGGAAAATCCCAGAACCGTTCCAATTAATGGACAAGTAGTACACTGCAGATTAATTCATGTCTCAATCTTACAAAATAAATGTTCCTGAATACTAACATTCGCCTTTCTTATAACCATACTATAAACAATGAATTTTAGTTACTGCTATATTCAAGTTGATTAACTAATTGTTGCAGCTCCGACTTAGAGCTCTCCTACATTTATTATTGCAGTATCAAATATATTGTTAGCATAATACTTTCAGAATTCTACACATATTACTGTTTCGCATCTTAATAAGAAGCTCACTGTTTACTCCGTAATCAATTCAGAAATCATCAACAATCTGCATGAGCTTCCGACGAAACTTCAAAATCAGTCATACAACACAAAATAACTTTAGAACATATACTGTACATTTAACGTCATGTTATATAGATCTGGAACTTGATCTTTCATTACGAATATCCTACGAGCACAGCATTTAATTTCACTGCCAAATGAGTCAGTCTTTTCAATGTTAAAACTTAAGAACGCCAATGCTCATTTGGTGGGTTTCAAAAACCTTCCTTAAGAATTGAATGAATCGGTAGTTAACGAATCTAATGTACTTCACAAGTCAAAGTTATTTAACGATCCGTTAATTCTTAACGAAGATTGGTGAAATCTACCCATTATCTGCGTAACTATTTTACTATTTAATCTACATAAATTTTAAGGCAAGGTAAATATAATACTGACTTCAATTTAACAGCATGTGAGAGCTGGAACAAAAGTGGTATTATAAAAAATAATGGAGCATTATAAAAACAATGAACATACATATACAAGATACTTCAACAACAAACATTCCACATATTTTCTATTCTACAGTCATTAAAAATTTATGAGTACAAAATAATTACTTCAGAATTCACACTAGGGCTTCTACGCAACTTTATTTTATTTCGTAGCATTCTCGACTACTTTAGTCCTAAATAAAGACATAATATGTTAAAATGCCTGAAGACTGTAACAGATTATAACCGAAAAGTTTAGCGTCAGTCCAAAAATTTACGAGGGAGGACTTCAGGTAAGGACAAATTTAATGTTAGCTTATTGTAGTTAAATACAATGGTGAATCAAAAATCTAAGCTCTGCCCAATATGGATTTCAATACAGACTCTTGAAAAACACGCACGTCCTCGAAATATTAGTGTGTTCGGTTCCCTGACATCTCTGATAAGTTCCTAAAACCATGACGTTATCTTAAACTGCCTTCAGGTAGAATACCATCATTTCTCGATTTCAACAGCTTTTCGCATATACCATGACTAGAAGCGCTGTTTTGTACCATTACACGTTCCGGGTTATTAAGAGTGAAAACGGAACAGAAAAATTATCTCATAAGCTATAATTGGAAATAAACACACGCTGGTATCGAATTCGAAATGCATCAGACTCTCAATCCCACAACTGAACACACAGCGCTTTAGTTTCAAATCGTGATATCCATCAATTGAATTGATATCAGGGATTGCCGAATCCACGTTACCATATTTTACTCTATGACTCTGCATATAAAAGAAGTATTAGTTCGTCATATCGGCGGATGAAGCAAGTGTCTAACGTTTGAAGAACAACCGAACAATTTCAGTATCACTGCTGGTTTAGACTAATTTCAATTTATCTTACCTCTCAGACAGTTTTCAAACTATCGAATCATAACATTCTAAGGAATACGCGCTGTTGTACAGTCTGTCGGTATAAATGTTTTACACCTCACAGTTACAGTGTTGCAATCTTGTTGACGTTACTGCGACTTCTCTACCTTTTTTAAAGCGTCATTTAATCCTGTTGAGATCTAATACATCATACCCTGCGTCTCTGAGATGGTGCATCTTCTACACGTCTTAGTCTTGTGCTTCACTGACATTTGCTTGAGTTCGCGAATGTGTGAAGTGAATTAGTATCCACAAAAGAAATTGTTCCAAAGGAAAACTACTCTTGCCACCGATTGAGCGTATTTTATGAACACGGTTCGAATAAAAAAAAATAATTTCTGTGCAAATACTGTTACCATAATGAATTGAACAAATGTAAATTTAAAAAAAAAAATGTTTCCACAAATCTTAATTTTGGTAACACATGTAATGCAGTCTTCTATGAAATGCCTAACATTCTATAAACAAAGAATAAAATACCAGTTGGCGTAGAAACCCTTTCTCAAAACACACACATTGCGATTAACAAGGGAGAGAAGAGACATTTCATTCATGAATATAACTGAATGTATATCCCTACCTGTAAAAAGAAAGGTTAAAAAAAAACTCTTGAATAACTTGTTGCAGTTAAATTTGAAATACTGACATTTCTACAAATTTAAAATTTTGACAGGGAACACAGTCATGTAACGAAAGTGAAACATTAAATAAATAATTGCGCAAACGAAATATCCAACACATTGAAAATACATACAATATTTCACAATATAAAGAAATGAATTCCTATCACTTTTAAAACAAACACCAATAAAATGAGCAAACTTAAGGATTACATTTCAGGTGTAATTGTTATTCTACGTCTACTGATTATCTGAGTGATAATTTATAATTTATTTAATGTAAAACATGTATGTATTACGTCATAGCTCTCTTCCCATATAATAAAGAAGAAAAGAAAAGGCAAATTGCTTTTGAAAAGGTCTGTTCCCTTCTGCCAGGCTTCATGATTACATTTAATAATACTTATCACAATTTCAGTTCTCCTAAATAGTATCAATACTTACATTTGGTGGGCAAAGGATTAAATTATAGGTCAAATTACATTGTAACAACAGAAAACAAAGGAATGACTAATTACCGCACGAGTAACGCGATTTCGAACAACCAGAATATAGACGCGCCGACATAATTAAAATGTTCCGAATTTACATTTCCCAAAGAAACAACTCGTATTTATGTTCCCAAACGTTTTCTAGATTTTAAATATATGTATATTTAATTATTTAAAAAAATGTTTGTCCCCCAATGCTAACAATTTTGTCCCCCTCCCCCCTCTTTGGTCACTCATAAGTTGTCGCGTCACTGTTTACGAAAGAATTGTGTATTATTCCTCTTTGCTATTTAAATACTTAACAAGAATACTGTTTCATTAAGGAAAATAATCTGAAAGAATACACACTTCCTCCTTCATACAAAATAGTGATAAATAGTTATTATGTGATATCCATTATACGAGAAAGCTAGACAAGATGGTTAATCACAGTATTTTCGAGTAATATTTTTCGACCTACTTCCGAGTCAATAAAAATAGACAATAGCATTCCGTAAAATAACAGTTCTTGCATGCTTCATTTACGTGGAAGTGTACTTAAAAATGCATCCCGGATTTGTTTGGTTCAGCTTCTATTGTTGTATTAATACAAACAACCCCTAGATTATGCATTTATTCTAAGTACATATTTCAGTAATATTTTGAGACTATTTCTTACGAAAATCAACCGCTTTTGTGGTTGTGATAATAAAATTCTTTTCAATGTAGTTAACCACATGTTGATTATACGTCTACAGCGAAAGACAATTCATAATTGAAATTCACTTCCAAATGTATACCTGAAGAAAACAACAATGGGCATCATGCAGAAGGACGCTATCAATTAGAATATTACTTACATGTGGAACCTCCAATTCTTTTGTATAGTAAAAATGCAGGTTCCACATGTAATATTCTATTCGAATTAATCATTAGAAGCAGTAAAAAACCTACAAAAAAAAATCCACAACAGCTGACCGAGACAGTCAATGACTGCTTCCCCGAACTTACAAGTTGAGTTCAAGTTGATAATGACATGATGCATTAATTGAAAAGCAATGTGATACATTTCACTCGACGGAGCTGTCAGAACGTCTTTCCGTTGACTCACTGAAGTTCACGGGAAGCAGTGCTAAGATCATATCGTGTCTGCTGTGTGTACTTATTTCGCAAAACATTTATTCGTCAAATTTTAAGTTTCCAAACTGAAAACATAAAAGAAATGGAAGCCATCTATATAAAAGCACACACAAACCGAAGAGCGTGTCAAACCATTCACACACAACCAAGTTACAACAAAACTATGCAAACAGTAAGTATGTCAAAATGTTACACATTTCTAAATATACATCTCTACACTATAAACTATCAGAAAATTGAGTTGTCTTAATAAATTTCAAATATTGTTTCAATAATATATTTACTATATCTTTTAGGGAGGTATGAACGCCACAACAAACTAATAAAAATACTTTTATTAAGATGTGTCAATTTATCATACAAAATGCACTCGTGTATCTCTCAAGAAATGCGTACTTATGTATATATGGTTTTGTCTGTCGCAAAAACCCAATTCAATATCTCTCTCCTGAATACAAAATTAATTGTCTGAACTGAAGTAAAAACGGAGTGATGTAGAACAAAAGTGGATCACCGTAATAAGGTTCACAAGACGGGACACAATCCATCGCAGACTTTCAAGTTGCTACGGAAGTAAGGGATCAAGAGGGGTTTTGACTACCGGATAATTAGAAGAAATGTGGGCACTATCAACTTTCCGTGACAGACTCCGTTCCGAACAACCGGAAACTATACGAACCAGAGCAGCCATCAATGCTGTCCGGCAGAGAATCAGGTGAAATCCTATTTGGAAGTATGTCCAGGAAGATGCACACCACCTAACCCCCTGTCAACCCATACCAAGGATACTTCAAGATCTAGGAATGAAGGCCCACCACCGGTGGACAGGATTTCTCCCGGTAGCTTTGAGAAAAGCCAGGTGTGGAAACGCAAGAAACATGAATCATTCGAAAACAGATATCCTTCTTTTTCGACGAATTCAGGTTCACTAGCGTTGAACACGAAGAATTTTTAAGACCAATTTTCGGTATTGTTCTCCCATCAACAGTTTCATGCATGTTTGGGACATATTTCTCGCGGTCGGCATGACGTTGTGTTAAGAGCTACTCCACTGTAAACATTATATAATTCCTATACGTTTAAACACAACAACCCAAAGGCACAACTTTTACCGTAACTTATTCATGTACATTCGACAGTGATTCCACCCTTACATTTGAACAAACAACGAAAAACAACTTTGCAATGCATATCTTGAGTCTTAATATAAATTTATTCTCTCACCTTCATTCACTCGCTGACATACCGACGGATCCACACGAACGAATTTCAGTTTCAGAGGCTATCCAATTTCGGATCCTAACTACCTCAAATATACATCAAGGTTGGATTAAACCAAAATACCTACAGTTGTGCGCGAATAAATTCATTAAGGTAATTTCAAACTTGATTTATCCGTTTTAAGTTAATATTTGTGGGTTAATAAATCAGAGCAAAATTATTAACATTCTGCAATCTTGAATGTTTATCTACAGAAAACTTCGGCTAAAGACCAATTTATTCATTCTTTTGATTCATTTTGCACGTACATGCTAACATTTGGCATATCTTTCCCCTACACCCTTTATATGTACCAGCCCACTTAAGTAAATACCACTGACAAAAAAAAAGCTAGTTATGTATGCCAGTAGTTCCTCCCGACCAGAATTGCTAAATCAAGACAATGCACCTAGCAAGGTTTCTACAAATCAAATCAAGCGAGAACCCAAGTATCATACACTCCAATGTGGAAAGGCAATAAACGTGCATTCTGCTATTTATTTAGCATACTGACCTCTTTCAATCTAATTACAGTAGTGATATTTGATTTCTAATAAATTTAAAACTATACGAAATAGTTCTGGTCTCTTATCTTTTAACACCGAAGATTATGAACATAGTGACTTTTCCAATGCAAATCTCACTTATTGTGTGATTATACAGGACCGTATTGTTTATTTTACAGAAAGGATTATGTGCTGAAATCGAAGCGGAAAACCCAGATAATACAAACGGTTAAAGGCATACCAATCTATTGTGCCACTAGTTAAACTGCAAACACGCTCCGAAAGAACCCACTCTCCCATAACTAACCATTCAGAGTAGTATTGTAATGAAGCTGCGAACATCTGAGAAAACTGTTGATAATTCGACATGAATTTGATGCTGATAAAACGCCGTAAGAACCGTCTATACTCAGATTCGTAGAAAATAGCCAATGAGAATATTTTCGAAGTATGGAAAGCTGCATTAGTGTGACAATACTCAACCAACGTCCAATTTAGATTTACGTAAAACGAACATTTCATTTGTTCAGTTTGCAACGTAACCTTTCTGCTGCTTAATTATTAAACGTTTAGATAAAAAAAAAAAAACTGGTATTTTCTATGAATCCGAGTGCAGATAAGCTGTTGCACCACCATATTGCACAACGTGCTATCAGTTACAGAAAATATTATATGCGCTATCTGGCCAGGGATACATAATTATACATTTTTATATAAACCCCGAGTCTGTACGTTTGATAAAATAGATACGCCAAGAAACTTCAGCTAGGTTCACCACATATCATCGTCGATGGTGGAAGACACTTTTTTCCCCCCAGAAAAATAACAAGCATGTGAAAAAATCATTAAATATCACTAACAACTCTGGTTTTAAGCAACCTGTTCCTTAGCGAGAAACTGTTGATCAAAGCTATTATTAACATATCAAAGTGCCAGTGCATAAACTAAATCAGAGGTTCTCAAAGTGGGGTCCGCGAACCCTGGAGGGTCCGTGGCAATGTTTCAGGGGGTCCGCAGACACTTTTAGAAAAAGTACGATATATCGTCATTTTCTCAAATTTTTATTTTTCGCAATCAAAAGTTACATTTTGTCTCAAGACAGTGTTTAAAGACCTCACTTTTGATGAATAAGTACATTTCACTATCTTAATGTACAGTAATTCAACTTATACTGACAATAAATTCAATTTTTGTTATTTCAATTGTTTATGACCTTTTGAGGAGAGTTTCAAACTGTATTTCAAAATTGTGGACAATGTTTTATCCTCCGATAGTGCCCGCTATTCGGAAGTATCACTGTACAAACACGATAAAAGCAGTGACACAGAAAGATCGATGTGTAGAGGAAAAAGTGGACTGGTTAGTACGATAAAAACTGTTGCACCGTTTACAGTATGGGTTTATTGTTGTATCCACAGAGGCATTAGCACCAAGATACCACTAGAGCTCAAGAGTTGCCTTGGCGAGGTAGTTCGGGTTATTATTTTTATATTATTATTAAATCACGCTCTTTGAATTTTCGATTATTTGGAAAAGGGGAGTGACCACAAGCAATTGTTAATGCAATGGGGAAATTTCCCGAGGAAGGGTATTGAGCAGATTAATTGAACTGATGGATGAACTCAAGCTCTTTTGGTTTGATTCCAACTTCGACCTTAAAGACCAGACAGACACGATTAACTGGATTTTGAAGCTACGATATCTTGCTCATATCTTCAAAGCCATACTTAAGCCTCCAGCATAATTATTTTTCAGGTTCGATATAAATCCAAGGGAATGATATAAACGAATTGACGCTTTAAATTCATAAATTAGACTTTGAAATCTTCCTGCAGTTCTGGAGAAAATGCTGCAAAGGAGATCCTCAACATTAATTAATCAAATTTGGAGCAATTCAGCTTGCAGTTAAGGGAGTATTTCCCGGTGACGCTTGAAACTGATATGTGGATAAGGAATCCATTTGTTGACGGGCTATCTACAAACCTCTGTCTCACTCCACAAAAAGATTATTTGGCAGTGTTCATTAAAATTACAGTTTCCACAATAGCAGACTTTTGGTTATATAGCAGACTAACCTCAACTCTCAAGAAAAGCTTTGAAGAGCTTAACTGTGTTCACCACTACTTATCTGTGTGAAACCGCATTATCCCACCTCACGTATTTGAAATCAAATTTAAGAAATAAACTTGAGCTGAGAGTGAATTAATATTAAAATTATCAAACATTAAACCCAACATTGCAGAGCAAATTGTTAAAAAAAATAGCTTCATTGTTCACACTAAACTGTGTCTGTCATTGATATTATAATTTTGCCGAATTTGTAACATATTTGCAGTTTGTATTATCTTGAAACTCAGAGGGGGTCCGTGAAATTTTAATTTTGTTTTCAAGGGGTCCGCGGACTGGAAAGTTTGAGAACCACTGAACTAAATAACTAATATATTTCTGCGTAAATTACTGACACAGCAGTTGCGAAATTTTCCAAATATGGTGGGGGATCACAGTATATTTTTCGTCTAATAAACGATGTCACTTTCTTTTGCCTACCGTTTTCCCTTACTCAAAAAATAATAGCATCCATGCTGTCTCTCAAGAACATAACCAAATAAAAATTTCGTACCAGAATGTTATTGCAGTCCCTCGATGCAACATATTCTATACACTATGTACAAGTTCTTCACATGTTCTACAGTTAAACTTCTTCCAGATGACGTTAAACTACATTTTATGCAGTTAAGAAAAGGTGATTAAAGGATGGATATATATATATATATATATATATAGCGAAAAAAAAATGAAAATAAGAAAGTAAATCACTATTTCAATTTTTTTTTTTTTCCTATTTCAAAATAATCAGTTACTTTTCTTGGTCTAATTTCTTTCACACTAGCACTTTTCGAATTAAATGATTCACCGTTCCATACCGTTATGTTACGTCTCGTTCACTTACGTTATGCACCCTTATCCGAATTTTGACCTGCTACTTCAGCCTGAAAATAGTTGAAAACTACGCTCGTGCAGTGCAAGTCAGGAACATACGGACGAATAGATGAAAGTAAAATTGTGAAAACAAATTTCCACGATGGATCAAGAGACACTGAAAAGATAGGGTGCAGACAGGGTTTCTTGTCGGAGAAGTGGAAATTTTCCGGAGGAATATGAAGGTAATAATTCGTTGTACGCAAAATGAGCTATCAGTTTTATATACTGAAGACACACCTCCAAGTATAAAAAATTATACTCTCCAGCGTATAAGAAA
This sequence comes from Lepisma saccharinum, assembly GCA_022664845.1. Taxonomy (NCBI): domain Eukaryota; kingdom Metazoa; phylum Arthropoda; class Insecta; order Zygentoma; family Lepismatidae; genus Lepisma; species Lepisma saccharinum. The sequence continues at coordinate 33,407 of JAGDQP010006902.1, read as the reverse complement.
CTATATTTCAAATGTAATTACTACTTTGAGAACTTTTCGGGGAAGTATTTTTCAGGCTCTGAGGATACTACCTCCCACACATCTCTCCTGAACTAAACAATGTATGCTATGAGTATAGGTTTCAAGGTAAGTAATTTGCAGGAAATGAGTAATCACTTGAGCACAAATGCAATACTCGCAAGGAATCACCGTGTGGTGGCACGGAAGCTGGACCTGGTAGCTGATTGGACCGCTGGATCTGGGTCGCGCTACAGCTGAAATGGCAGCTTTTAGAGTATCCTTTCTAAAAGGAAAACGAGTGTAGTGCTGTAATTACTTTTCAGTGTAAACTGGTATGGTGCAGTTGCTCGGGAAAATGAGTGGAATATCTGAAGTTGGTTACAGGGATTTTCCCCACGATGCTATACTCATGATTGTCAGTGTTCCTTTCGTTGACACCACAACTGGCGCTCAAACGAATACAGGGGAACGGACGTGGAAAAGCGTAAAACAAATCATATTAAAACGTAATAAGAACGAGGTCTTTCGAACCATATGCTTGATAAGCACTACCGGCCAATGGTGAGGATGAAGTGTGTAAATTTTTTAATCTTAATGATGCACAAGGAATGGTAATTTAATGAATAAATATTCGTAGTGACGGTTGAAAGGACGAAAGGGAAGGTGTTATCGCAGACCTAACTTCACCTGAACTTCTGTTGGCGACTACTGAGCATATTTCTCATGGCAGGAGAAGCCTAAATTAAAATGCATAGGTGTTACTAAAGTGCTTGTACCATAGAAATCTAGTATATATACGTTATAGCGGGATACGAAAGTAAAAAACGAACTAACGGATGTTTTGTTTTGAGATGTTGAATAGTTTCGTGCAACAGTAGACCCTATCTGCTACAAAGAAATAAGAACCAACACTACGTTATGTACTTCAGCGTTTAAAATTTATTCAATACTGCATAATATAAAGCATTCATTTTAAAGACTATGTGGTATAATATCGATATAATCATGTGTAATTAAGCCCTAAATTATTATAATGTGTCAAATGATTTTAGTAAAGTAGACTTTACAGCACAGATCGCTCAACGAAACCTCACAAAAGCTACCCCAGCTTTGTTCTCACACCCAGACCAGAGAAGACCTGCACACATTATCCCGCTATTCTTTTAATCAACATGGCACCCACGTTCTCTAGAATCCACCGTTGACAGCCATTGACGGCGCTTAAGTGCCAATTCGGAAGCCTCACATCTATATTCTTTCTTCACTTTTTCTTAACTACATAAAATGTAGTTTAACGACATTAATGAAGTTACATTACACTTTGAAAACACGTTGGCAAGGACTTGTATAGTGTAATTACCTAGTACGAAACTTTAAAATTGCCTAACTAGTCCCTACGCAATTTTGTTGTTTCTGCAGTACAGGAATATTTTGCTGCCAACGAATCTATCAGCTGGCAGCCTAATTAAGCGATGCTTGTATTTAAGTTTATAACAGCTCTCGAAAACTCCTTGCCCGTGTCGGTAGTAGGAGTATATTTTTCATTAATAACGTATGCACCGATGAAATTCTCTCCTTACAGCCTGATGTCCAATCTATTCTAAAAACACAGCATCACAGTAATCTCAAGAATTCAAAAGAAAACTTTTAAGAAGTCCACTAAAAACAACTTGTTCGACTACAGTAAGAAAATTTATTCCTAACGAGTTTACACGCGGACTGCAAGAAAGCATTTTTTACCTTAAGAAGACTGGAAACGTTGTAGTTCTACCTTCTACGAAAACAACTCGGAAGCCTGACTGGCCTTTAATAAGAAGAAAATTAAAGATATTGTGAAGTATAAGATATTCAACTGGCCACTATAAAGGTTACCCTGGCTTCTGGTCATGAATTTTACTTCAAGCAATGATTACTGTAGACTGGTCATGATCAGAACATTTTTATCGCGCAGTTTTCTATATTTTCTCATTTAATGTGTGTTTTATCAAAAAAAATAGATTTATATTCTATACCTTTAAACTTGGAAGTTTTAAAAGAACTAACTATGAAGTTAGAAAAGGTAGTTTACTGCAGAAACGACATGTGACAATTCTAACATTTTGTTTCAATTTCTAATAAAATGTGATTAATTATCTACAACAATGTTTTTCTCAACAGATGGAAAATTTCACATCTAGTGTCTGAAGGTAACAAACTCAATTGTCAACCACGTCATAGCTTTCCGCTCTAGCTGCATCGTGACCCGTTATTCTTAGACAACTCTAACTTACAAAAGAGAGTGGCGAAATGGGAGTCTGTTATTTTATGTAGATTTTAGTGCCACTTATAACATTTCTGTACGATGAATCCAAATCTGGTATCAGTTTTTCTATCTGTTCAATGGTTTTGGAATTTCCGCAAGAGACCCATAAAATGTCGATTTGACTGATCTTTCGAACGAGCTGGTGCAGAATAATAGTTCCAATGTAATTTTGTGATAATAATTAGGGGTATCCCAGGTATCAATGAAATCTATCGAGCAACCAGTTTTGACGCACGTCGTCGAAATGTCGATTTTATAAAGACTCGGATAAGAAAAACTGGTCTTAAATATCAAAACTGACCTATCGCTAGATAGTATACATTGCTATAAACCATACTGAAGAAAATTCAAGAAAAAACTCACTAGGGGAGTTACATCCAAGCGGGGATGGCATTTTTCTCTCTTTCTTCGGAGATATGAAGATTAGGTTCCACCTGTTATTACTAGCCCTTGGGATTGATTTGAAGGATGATTTCTCGTTGTCTGGGGTTATATACCAGCCTGCGTAATACCCCAAGGCCAAAAATATACACCGAAACGTTCTTAAGGGCCAATAACATAGAATCTAGTCTTCATACCCCATCCAGAGAAAAATATCATTCCCCGGAGATGTAATCCCTTTTTATGTGAGTTTCGTCCCGAACATTGGGGTTCAGTTTCAGAACCTTCGTTAGAAGAAAAGGAAGGAAAATATTCTTCACAATAATATATAGCTTCTGGCAATGAGTCAATGTTGGTATTTTTTACTACATTAAGTCGTGGCAAACTGGACATTTAGGTCAGATGCGTCAAAACTGGTTGCTAGATTGAGTTCAATCTGATATACCCTGGATACCATCTAATGTTATTCACAAAATGACGTTGACTATTCTGTTCAAAAGTTAATACTTATTCATCTGACTCTCTGAAATGCGAATAAATCGAAACCTACAGAACAGATGAAAACAAAGGCAAATATCTTGATTGAGCATACAAAAATCTAGAAAATGGTACCAACACCTATAAAGATTTAGCCTCTCAATTCGCGACCTCCCTTGTTATATGTTTACTATATTTTTCCCTTTCTTCATTAAAACCTTTATAAAAATTTATCTAAAACACAAGAAGTCCTTCCAAATGACCCTCAATTACATAGCAAAATTTTTCTTTTCACCTTGCTTGCAGATCCACTTTCATCTCAGTCTTATGTATTTTAAACAAATACAATAAGTCCAGTTATGCCTTTACGTAAAGTACATTAGAAAATTTTGGGACTTCACTGGTATCATTATGCGAACAATTAACCTTTATATACAAGGTTCATTCAAGGTTGACCGAGACTCATTTTCAAGTCGCCAAGTACAGACGAACTAAGTCAGTTTTTCACAGTATTTCCTCATAACGTTCACGCACCGCTGTGGCAGTTCCCTGATTCCCACAACGTCGAGGGCTGTTGTAATGACTGTAGTACTTCATCTAGCTCAAATTTCTTCCCTCTTAAATGCTTCTTAAGGAGTCCAAATAAATGATAATTACTGGGGGCTAAGTCTGGACTGTACGGGGCATTGAGGAACAACAATTTGTGCAAGTTGGAGAGCTATAAGTCAAATGAGAAGAACGGGCGGGCAGTCATGAAGCACGATGTAATGTCTCAATAACATACCAGGTCTATTCTTGCAAATGGCACCCTAGAGCAATGTGGAACAATAGTCGGCATTATTTGTGGCTTCATTCGCCAAAAAATTCACGTACATCACACTTTTCATGTCCCAGAATACAGTTCCAATAATCCTACCGGCCTGAGGTTACCTCTCGCCCTTTCCCAAACTGTTCACACTATTTCTACACTCGGGCATGTTTGTTCCCCATACTGTGATTTCAGTCTTCGCAACATTTTAGCTGCCTTCACCTCTCCTTTCACCAGAAATTTGATAATACATCGTTGTTCCACCTTCCGACATGTTCATTTACACTGCTGCGCACGTCCCATCCACATTATGCCCACCTTGCGATACTCGGAAAGAATAATGATCAAGCGGCAGTTTCATCGTGCTCCAACTACTCTACTTCACTAAGCAAAAAGTCTCGGTCAACGTTGAAGACCCTTGTAAACACGTTGAGTAAAATGGCAAGCACAAGAAAACAATAAGGTTTAATTTTTTTCATGTGTTGCTCTTTGGACAAACATGGTTTATCATTAGTTCTATTGCACATAACTGGTTCGTGTTCAACAACGCTTTTGAATAGCATCATTCTCCATCTGGACTTGCGGCTTTTGGTCAACCTTCTCCAATTTACGTTATTGTACAAAGGTGAGTCAAACGTTTCGCAATATTTACCTGCATCATCTGCGATGCGTATGTCACGTGACCGAAGCAGTTCAAAGCGTCGAAGGTCCCTGTTGGAATGGCTCACTTTTGTAGCAGTTAATGCTGTGAAAGGTTGTGCAGTGCTTCATTCTGTGTGAAATGACAAAAAATGAACATGCAACATTGTCTAATCCGAGAACCTCTGCTGTACGTGTTCCAACTGTGCCATAACGTCGCGGAACATTTGTAGTGCGAAAGGTGAAAATGCAGTTGATCACAGTACAGTAACCAGATAGTCGAAGTCAAGTAGGCAAAAAACCGTGGATTCTGAGGTAGTGCGCCAAATCCGATGAGAACTCGGTATCTCAAAGTTCACCGTGGTTCGTCACCTTCATGACCTCTGCGAAAACATCCGGAGCTACCGCATTTTGCCTCACGAATTGACACTAGCTCAAGCACAGCGGAAAGTGACTCTTCGTAATAAGCTCCTGGAAAACTCACGAGATATGCGCTTCATGAAGCAAATAATTACATGTGATGAAACGTGGATATTTTTCCGCAATTCTAATGTGCATAAGCAGTTGTTAAACAAGGTTCAACTTCTGGAACCGGTCACCAAACAAAGGCGTTTCAAATACAAGGTATTGCTCTGCGTCTGGTGGAATTACGAGGGAATAATTCACCACGAGTTTGTTCCGGAGGGTCGAACTGTAAATGCCAACCTATATTCCGAACGGTTGGTGCGAACACATGCCACTGACTGGCAAAAAAATAATCAGCATTGGTCAACCGAAAGCGAATGCTTCTACAGCGAAACAACGCAAAACCGCATACCGCTCGAAAGATTCCGGACACGAATCAAGGTGAAAGCTGTTGTGCAGAAGTTTTTCGCCTCGAACAACTAAAACTGGTATTGGCGTGGGACCGAAGAACTGACGGGAAGGTGGCTTCAGATGGTGCAACACGATGGTCTCTACTATCAATGCTGCGCAGCTTTTGTTGTAAGTTGACGAATAAATCAAGTAAGTGACCATAATATTGCAGAACTTTTGACTCGGCCATGTACAATGAAAAATTGGATACAAATTCCTAAAGCAAGGGCTTGCTTCACACGAGAAAACAAAAGCAAGAAACGGGAATGAATATGCCATGGGAGAAAAGGACTGGTACTTAAAAAGCCAGAGATTACATGATTGTGCAGTTATCATGAAAAAACAACAACTGAAAAGTAACGTGGTTTTTGTACAATTTCTTGGCCTGTTCTCCAAGTTTTAGATATGTCAAAAACTAAACGTTAGCATTTTTTCCGCTGTTTTCTTGTGCACATAAACCATCTCGCTTCAGTATTTAAGTACCTCTGAATGCTGTCTTTTGCAGTTACATATGTGATTAAAAAAAAAATCAGAATGCATCTAGCAAATCTAATTCCTTAATTCTGGATTCCACGAAATCTATATACATATATATAAACTAAAGTAACTTATAAAGATCTCAAAGTAAGAAATTTCCTTCCATGATTTGAAACTACGTCGTACTTATTTGGTCGTATAACTGGTTTGTTCTAAGATTACTTACAACTAGTACTTTTAATTGAATACCGGTACTTACTCTTGTATTTTGCGTCCCTCTTGGGCCAGATGATATCTATTTAGAAAATAACCAACAATTACATCATCCATATCTAGTAAATCAACTTCAAAAATACCCATTTCTATTCTAAAATAAGCTTAGAAACTTAGTTTGGAACAAGAAAGATGAACCTTAACTGTAACATTAAATAAATAAGAAGAAAGAAAAATGTTCTTAAAACTTACCACTCCACTTTTGTCTACTATTTCCTGTATGATGCGACCGTTCTTTCCGATAACTTTTCCTACCAATATTCGAGGAACTTGGATAGATTCTTCACTGTATTCTAACATACTACGGGCTTTTTTCACAGCTTCTGCAGTCTGGAATTCGAAATAGCACAGAAATTAGTGTATCTGGACAAAGCTGATCATGTTCTCTACTTCTATACGAAAGTTACAATGGACCAGTATCGTACTTTACTCGAAACGTGTGTAGAACTTCATTGTTCAGGAACTTAATACAACAGACTCACAGGAAACTATTTTTGTTTTACTACCGTAGAGTCCAAGTATGTTCAAGTTCATTCTTAGAAGTATTTTGTTTGATCGACTATTTTTAAGTAACGCACTAAAATATTCGAAAGTGAACAAAACCTTCAATCCATATTCTCAAAACTCACAAAATTTTAGATTCTGTTCTGTTAGTGAGGAATCAAAATCCAACGAACGTAATTTAATAGTGTCGCCTGCCAATGGTAGAGCACCTGACCGACTATCAGAAGACAGAAACTCGGTCCTCCATTAGGTAACGAATTTTCTGAGCGTTTTCAAACTGATAATGTTGTACTTCAATGACAACGATTACCCGACACAATTACATTCCAACATTTTATCCTTCAGAAGAACTGCGCCTCGAACACCGGTTCTCAGAACACCTGACTGAATAAGAGCAAATAATTTAAAGTAATTCCAATCCAGTCTTTGCATCGTCAAGGTAGATGTAGGGAATGCTTTACTTCTTCACATCTATATATCAGAACGTGGCGTGGTTACGACCATATAACTGTTCACAACCCACGTACACGTATAAACCACAATGTAATTGGGGTATTTTTTAAGACCAGGTTATAATTTAACTTGGTTTTAGATAACACTGTACACCCTAGGAAAATTTATATTCTAAACCTCTTAAACGTGATTTAGAATATACACACACCTTCGAGTCAAGACATTTACGAAAGCATTCATTCATTTGCACTATCATAGCACAGGACAAACACTTCAAGCAAACTGAAGAATAAAAATATGTACAGAAGAAATGCCTGAATTCTGCCATGCAATGGTAAAATAGTATACTATCCTTCATGCACAGGTCCCTCTGTTTATTCAATTTGTGGTTACAGTTAAATCTAGCGTAATGTTTAGGAGATTACGTCGTTCTGTATTCGTAGCTTTAAGGAGGTATGACACCTTACTAAGTAATGTTTATACGATATGTTTTCAGTTTTCCATTCTGCTTCTATCCAATATAGTAACCACATGAAATAGCAGTACACTGACAGGATTTAAAAACAATCAACGTAAGAATACGAATCCTTCCAGTAAATCTCATCAGTATTTTTTCTTGCCAACTTTTAATATTTAAACATTGATATCATTATCATTTGATGTTAACTTCATTCTAACTGACGATGAATGTTTAAATGCATGAACACGTGTTCATTCGTACGAATGTCATTATAATCAAGATATAAGATTTCAGTCCCGTCGGAGTTCACTGAACATAATGGTTGGGGTATTCTGGTGGCAAGTGGTTCTAGTCCTGTTGCCAGCGATCTTCAGTTTTTTCTGTTTCATCAGGCAAACGCGGGAAAGAAAAAACTCAATGGACAAATTACACCTGCTTCGAACATATAATAAGGTGAAAATTCACATCATCCTTACTTCTGACGAAAAAAAAACAAAAAAACTTACGAAACAAACTAATATAATCATAAAGAAAATTAACATGATCAAAACAATGCGATAATTTTGCCGAACTTTTCTTACTTTGCTCATCAAAATTTTCAGAACCTATACCATGCTTTATAAGCCTAACAATAAATTTAAGTCTACGTTCAACGAAATACTTGAACAGACCGACTAGCACAGTGAACACAAGACATAATCGAACGAAAAACTTGCCACGCTATTTGAATAGTGGAAATAACAGTAATAATACTATACTTACATCATACGCAGCCCTCCAATTAAGATTGTTTATTCACTAATTACACGAAGCACTTTTCGATCTCTCACTGGAGATCATCTTGATGTGTCCACAACTTCTTTAAATGTGTGTGTATATGTACATACTTATATTATTTGTTTCCTATGTACATGTAACAAACATAAAAAAAGTTGTCAACGCCTGAAGATAATTTCCAATGTGAAATAGAAAAAAGCTTTGTGCAATTGGTGAAAACCACAATCTTAGAGGACTAAATATTATATAAGTATAGTATTAGTTTACCATTTTAGTCTTACAAGCGCCAAGAAAATGTAAATAAGAAAAAAAAAAAACTTCTGCAAATATCAACAAACAGAACACCGTAAAGGCGCATCGTAAACCATACACAGAATAAACGCTCCAAACAAGAAGAAAAACAAATATCTTACTAAAATGATTGATTGAATCGTACTGTATTGTCAGTAACGAACCGAAATACATAGAATTATGTAGAAAGACAGCTGAAATCAACTGACCAAATTTATTTTAAAAAAACACACACACACACACAAAACTAATACAAGACTGATGAGAGAGAAATATAGAGAAATTTCGCAATTAAAACACAGAGCTGCAACTGGAAGTAATCTACAAACAAGTCTCTCTATGAATAGTTCAATTAATTCCTTTAGTCTTTTCAATTTGTGACATCTATAAAATCATTGTAACGCTCTGAGAACTTTTAACACAAAAATAACTTTGCTCATCTCCACGCATTATTTTCAATTTTGGCGGCGGTGTATTTCAGACACCACCGCTCCATCGTCGGGTCGCGTAAAAGCGTAAACTAAGTTTTCCTGTTCTATTTTCCCGCATGTGTAATTGAATATTAATAAAAATATATGTGCAGGAATGTGTGTTAATTATTCAGTTGCACACACTAAACACCAACATACACTGCTTTAAAATATCGATTGTCAATTTTTAACAATGATGCCAAGTACTATGAATGATGTAGATAAAGATATGAATCATGTGGCCGTCATACTGATGTGTTATATCATGGAACCAACTTATGTTATGGTGGGTCACTAGATATAGGATCTTATCCGAAATGTGTATATATTAGTCGTTGAGACAGGATACAAAAATTATGCTTTTGGATCCACTATACCATTTCGGATTCATATTGGTCCAAGGAATTCATTAAATGATGATACTTTGAAATTTGTGATAGCTTATAGCCGCCATATTGAAATATTGGCGCAAAATCTGACATGGCGTATATATCTATTGGGTTTCTTGCAATGGAATATCTAATCTAGTTCAGCCTTTAGACATTTTCTTCCAAACGAAAAAGCCTAATAATTTGGTCCTGTGTGTTTCGATCATGAGGAAGCTTATGATGACAAACCACTGACCCCTTTTTAGCAGAAAACCTTGTGTAGCGCACTTTGTTGTCCGTGAACGTTTGTTTTACATAATAAAGCTGACAAACAATCGTCTCAATCTCTCTCTCTATTCCCTCTGGAATCTCAGCTGGAGTATCAATTTTACTTAGAGCATCTCTGAATTCGGCATTCTTTTCCACGCTACGTACAGATATTTCCTTGTCAGCAAATGCACTTGCTGTGTCGCACCGTCAGTGCGGCCATTCTAAAAAAGCTGGCCAGAAGTAAAAAAAAAAAAGTAACAATTTAGGGATTTTTTCATGTTTGGTTGATTACAGTACATCTGTAATGGTCAGAAATTACTTATGGAAATATTTCCTTTTACCTGTCCCAGAATAGGAGTCACAAAGCTACCTATGTTTGACTGGCATCGACTGTGTTACTGAGGCAGTAAACGACGCACGTGTTGAAAGTTGTACAAAAACCTTATATTGAAGCAGATCATAAACAAATAAAATGGAATCAACGTCTGAAAGTATGCACTTTAATCATCACGTATCGATGTAAGTAACTTAGAAGTTTCCTACATGTTAACTTTCCTTTGTAAAATATACCATAAGCAACGAAATTTCTTTCCTTTTCAAAATTATTAAAACTTGTTGACAACAAAACATAGTTGCACGTCTTGCAATTAAGATAAAAGACACTGAACTGCTGAACAAGACTATATTATTCGTAATTTATTTTTTACGAATAATATAGTCTTGTTCAGCAGTTCAGTGTTTTTAAAACTTGTTGTAATTGCTTTTTTTCCCTGGCTATCTTCTGTAGCGAACATCTTATGTTTGTGAATTTTACTTTAGTTTTTACTGGTTAAGGTATCTGAAAAGAAAAAAACTAACTAGCTTTTCAGTGCCACAAGCGATTTAAATAAAAAAAATCTATTTAAATCAAAAGAATGATTTTTGAAGAAAAAAAAAGTTATTTTTTCAACCCTGGCTCCAACTAATTGTAAGAGTTAATCAAAAGATGAACAAAACGATGTTTCAAGTTCAGAATGGTCGACATCAGAAGACACTGATGCATCTATAAATTTATTGCCTAACAATGAAACAGTTTTTTTGTAATTACATTTTTAATATAATAAATTGGTTTGTGGTTATAATTAATAAAAGCTAATTTTTCAAAAATTACTTTTACCATAATTCCGTTCTCAATTTACATCCAATCAGGAACCATATATATATATAAACTAATATTTAATTTTTAAAAATATTTAAGTATACGCTAAAATGTTAAAATTTTGTTAAAGGGGTTAAATTTTGCGACTCAGATTCGTAATCAGCGACCCAAAAAGCCAAGAAAATTAGATGCAACTTTACTGTAACATGATATACAGGCTGTTTCGCGGATAGGGGTTGTCAATAGGGGATGAAGATGAAGGGTTGTCAATATATTTTGCAATTCTGACTTCAAATTCGTAATCAGCGACCCAAAAATACCGAGTGCAGATTTTGAGATCATTTACTTGAGTTTTTTACTTTTGGCCAGCTTTTTTGGAATCAACCGCACTGTGCGTCAGCGAATACATTCGGGGCACAGCACGTATCTCACTCAAATTGTAGTACCTTACCGTCACTAGACCTACATTTGAAGAAAAAAAATGATCCCCTTGTACTTTTTCAGTTCTTTTATAGCACAAGTGATAATTGCTGATAATTACATCTTAGTCCAGACACAAGACAGTGGTTCATGTGACAAAGAACTCTAGTATTCGCCTCTTCTTTAAAGAATGTCAATTAAAGGGGCTTCTTGTGTCCGTTCGTTTGTGATTTTAAGGGAGTTTTCCTGGCAAGTAACTTTACAGTAGTCAGCTGTTGAAGGTATTCTTCACTTTGATTTTTGCAAATAAAATGTTTAAGTTCTACCTTGTTCTTCTCAATAGATAGTATTTGTTTCTATTTACGGTTTGGAAGGGCAGAAGTTTAAACTTTTCACTTTTATAGAATCGCCGTCGCGGTATTTTTGTTCATCATATTTTATCGATAATCGATATCATCATAACAGACTTGATTTTTTAGTTTCATATTTTTGAATTCATCACATCAGCATAACCTTAAGGCACGATACGAATTTTGGGCCTGTATCTATATTACTGGTAGTCTCAAAAAAAATTAATGAATTTTATTTTTTAAAAAACAAACTGTTTTAACTTTAAACTGACCTTTTAATTAAAGCCATTCTTATTTAGAGAAAGAAATTGTGCTATACCGGCAGTTACTTTCCCGAGATGGCGGTCATTAGCTACCTTATAATTGAGAGTATCATACCAACATGTAATGTTTGTCATGTAATAAAAAAAAAAAAATATGTAATAAAAAAAAATATGTGATACCCAAGTCCGACTAATTCTTTTGAATTAAAGCAATCCTTAATAACAAGAAATAAGTTGTTCTATACTGATAGCCATTTTCTCAAGATGGTGACTATTAGCTACCCTATACTTTTGGGTATCATGCTTAAATGTTATGTTGCTGATGTGATGAATCCAAAAATATATGATATACCAAGTCCTCTGAGACTAAACCGCACGCCCCCTTGGCTCAACGATTATATGTAGATTGCTAAATGATTATGAACTAAATAAATAAATAAACAAACGTCAGTTGTTCGAAAAGAAATGTATCCTATTGATATGAGATGAAATTTTCTTAATCCCGCATACCATCTACAAGTTACTTTTCCTAAGAGGTTTATTGTTTGGCGATGTAACAAAGATCCCAGTGCAAGAATAATTCAATTAATTATTGTACCATAACTACATTATTCTATTTTTCTATTAATTACTTATCTTGATGTCTTAACATATATATTTTTTTAATTTGAAAAATGTCTAATATATCGTCACCCTAATTGTAAAACCAACCAAACTCCAAAACGTCGATTTTGAGATTTTTGCATTAAAATATTGGTGACATTAAACTATATCTCTCACTGAAATTTGAAGGTCCACAAGAGCTTATTTAACACAAAAATCACAAATCTTGAACCGTATCTTCCATTTACTTAATGGAAAACTGAGGGTTTTTTTTTCCGCTCTCCTGCCAAATAGCCAAAACGGAGTTACGTGGTATTACAATTACGCTGACGATATACGGTTCGGTATTTTCCAAGGATTCAAGAATCTACGGATATGTGCCATTTATAATTCAATAGATAAAAACCATAGCAACACGCACCAAAATTAGAAAGAATGTATTAAACTCACCTCACCATAAATTTTAAATGTACACGAATTTTCTTCCAATTCTATATTTGTTATACCTTCCACCTTCCTCGCTTGCTGGATGTTCGCACCGTGAGCACCAATTGCTAAACCCATTAAGTCTTCCCTTACACTAAATTCATCTGTATAACTGAAAAACAAAAATTCACATCAGTAAATCTTCTTACGATGATTGAATTTTGAATTTATTTATGGTCTTTAAGAAACTTCGGCTCAGGCCGAATACGATTGGGAAAGACTAAATTTAAATTTAAATTATTGCAAATTGGTTTCACAAATTCAAATTTCGAAAAGGTACTATAAATTGATGTTAAAAGAACATAAAATCCAAATTAAAGGTCTACATAGCTGTTTAAAAGCCAAACACTACACTCGCTTTCTGCAAGAACCGAAGAAAAGCAAACTTTCATTATACAAAAACTGAGAAGGTCCCACAGCCCAGTATCTTAAAGCTCAGGTTAACAAAGAGTTAAGTGTAAGTAAAGACATGGTGTAACGCACGGAGGGCCAGTATTACAAATTTAAACTTACCAAAATATTTGCCATCGCAAATACTGTAGTCATCTAGTTAGATGTGAAGTTTTTCTATAACAATCTCTTAGTTTTAAGGTAAATTTAACAAAGGATAAATGAATATGTCATAATGTGTGTTTTTAGTTGTAGGTTATGCTGTTTGTGTGTATGTACAAAGAAATGTGTAAAATGTGCAAATATCTTGACATTTAATCACTTAACATACTAGTGGACAATGGAATATGAATTCAGCAGTTTATAAGTGTTGCCGGAACATGGGAGAAAACTTTAATTAATGAAAATATTACTAAATGAGTTATTTTTTTTCAGGGGAGGGGGAGAAGACATGTCTACTGGAAGTTTTTCTTTAAGAAACTTATATAATGTGTTTAATTATTATTAGCAGGGAGGATGTCTTAAGTAAAAGGATGGTGTATGGTATGTTAATGTTTACACGTCAAGTATATTATCGATGAAGGGGGTCCAAGATTTGTGTAAGTTTTCCCCTGTCGGTATTTAATTCTGGCCAATTTCGAATATGTAGCAAGTCTACAAAAAAAGCTCTCTCCAACTTATATGCAGATGCGGTATATATGGTATATATACGATTGGCAAAATGGTGTATAATTAACACAAATCCCGTACCTGCCCGCTGTCCATTTTTCTCCTATCATGTGAGAACGCTTTTGCAAAACGTTGCCGCCTCTCTATTGTGTTTGTAAAGTTCTTGTACGCCTGTCTCAGTATTCTGCTATGTAAGTATCCTTTTTTCCTACCTTTTTCTTACCATCTCATATATAAGGCGCACAAGAACTTCACAAACACAATAGAGGCGGCAACGTTTCGCAAAAGCGTTTTTACATTGTAAGAGAGAGGGGGGGGGGGGGAAGACAGAGCGGATTGGTGCGGAACTAGGGCTACGACGCCATTTTGCCAACCGGGGTGATTAATCGTTGCCTATCTGTACGAATTACCGAACATGAACTTCAACTCCTATATCCAACCTTTCCGAACACTTGAGATCGAAATTAATTGCATCTTGAAGGGTAATTTACAATGTTACCCTCTAGTAATAGGTTAATTAAACGCACTATGCGTGTTTCAAAATCTGTACAATTAGTTATATACATATCATCGTCGGAACTGCAATACCCCCTATGTGGCAAACCATAAACTTTTCCGGAAGGCCAAAAAACCGGTTTCTGTACTACAGTCTTGAATACAATTTAGGTACTTTAAAGTTGTTGTATCTCAAAAAGTATAAGTTATTTTAACAGGAAATTTTTCTACAGTATGCAGAGTACACAACTATAAACTGGTGCAAAAACATGAAAAGCTAAAAAATGCCACATAGGGGGTTGCAGTTCCGACGACAATATACTAGCTGATATACCAGACCCACACACATGAGAGATCGTTTAAAAAATTGGTTTGCAATTAACACAAATGCGGCGCACGGAGTACCTCAAAGTTTGTATGACAAATGCCAAATTTGGTGCGTAACGTTCAACGGTATAGAAACGGTTTGAATTTTTTTTAAATTGGCTGGCAACAGTGACAATTTCGGAGCTATATGCCCTATCCCAGTAACAAAATACCAAATTTGGTGCAGATACGCCCAGCATTTATGGTATGGAAGCATTTTTTTCTTCGAAACTTCCAGTAGCTAAATATTGTCTGGTGCGGATACAAACAACCGCATGGAAGCAAATTGAAATAAATTTTCGAAATTAGTTAACAATACTGATAACTGCGGCAAACGGTATCTCTGTTTCAGTAGCTAAATGTGAAGTTTGGTTCCGATACTACCATCGGTAATAAATATGAAAAAAATATTTTTTAATCGGTTGGCAACACTGATGACTGCTCGCCCGGAGTACCTCTACGACCTGTCCCAGTGCCTAATGCACATGTATACTGGAGTATCTCATTTCAGTACAGTGACAGAAATTGTCATGACTTCACACTTAGCTACTTGCATATAATGACAGAGTGCCAAGTAGACGTTTCATTCCAGTTGCCAATTTGGCGTATTAGTAGAATGTCGGAAAACTAATGCGAAGGACCAGGGTCCTGGTGTGCTTTTCATTATATTTTTTCTTGCGAAACAAAACTTTTCTCTTAAACATATGAACTCAAACATGATTTCCTGCAAACTCAACCTTTGACCCCTAAGATTCTTGGACGATATAATGATGGTATAGACTCATGGTGAAACCAATCTCAGGACATTCCTAGAACTGAACCAATTCCGTGCTGTCCAGTTCACTAATGGTCCATTTCTGACAAAAGAGTCACATTCCTTGACGTGGAAATCACTTTAGAAAACAACACCCTGACAACTTCCGTTTACATAAAACCCACCAACCATATGCACTATATACACTATTCAAGTTCCCATCCTTACCACAACATAAAAGCCATTCCTTTCTCCCTTGCCCTCAGAGGACAACGCCTGAATTCCACCACCTCTACTGCTGAAACTTACAACCAACGCCTCCAGGAAGCTCTAGTCAACCGAGGCTACCCTTCTAACCAAACAGATCCGCCGTGTATCCTCACACACTCAAAAATCCAACCCACCGGCTCTAATCAGTTCCATCCTAAACTAACCAAGGTCAAACAAATCCTAGTCTTGATTTCCACATTCTCCAATCTGACCCAAACACAATATCAATATTTTCCACCAAACCTAATTAGTTTTCCAACATCCACCTAATATTAGAAACATCTTGGTCCGTACGAACCCTCCTTACCACCACACCAAACCGGCGCCCATATATACCAGAGACCCAGATGTAAGGTCTGCTCCATTTTCATCACTTCTCCCACAATCACTATCAATAATGCTAATGGTCGGTATGCCCTCAATCCCGACATGATGTCCATATACATCCTAACCTGCAAGTTCTGTGATGCCTTTTATGTGGAGGAAACAAGTTGTGCTCTTAACATTCGAATTAATAACCATCGTCACTTCTGTACTATCAACAAAACGGATGCCCCAGTTTCCTTGCACACCGAGTCCCACAATACCAATTTTGATCTATCTTTCTTGGTTGCCATAATCCACATTTTACCCCCTACGACCAGCACCTCAACACGCCGTCTGTGGGAGAATGGCTTTATTCACGGTTTCAGCGCGAAAATAAAACCTGGCCTCAACCTTCAATAACTAAGCTCCCCTTTTCCTCTGCATTTTCAACACATTTCCATCCACGATCCCACCCTGTACTTACATGCTATACAGCTATTATTATTTCAAGTTCCGGATATTTACGCGCTACGGCAGTCAGTTGTTCTCCAGTTTTGATGCTTTGTCCGCTACGTGTCGCCACTGTCTATTCAAACTAGTACTTTGTGAACTTCGCTCTTCTTCTTCTCTACTTGAAAAAGTGTGAATACACGAAATATAGTGACTTTTTTATGTGTACATGTGAAAATGTGTGATCTAATGCGTTAGTAAGCTGTAAGTAATCCTTTTTTCTCCTTCATTTGTCTTAAATTGCCTTCCCAGCTTTCCTTTGTACTATATATATATATATATATATATATATACGTGCATTACGAAATTTAATAAAATGAGTGATCAAGCGCATGTGGAGTTTAGGTAAGTCAGGTACTGTGTTTTTTATTGCACACTCAATTAAATCGTGTTTTTTTTTCCACGAGTAGCCAAATGTGACCTCATGACAATTTGTCGATACTGACATGAGACATTCATAAAATATTGTGTAAATCAATGGACGCACGAATATTTCTATAAGTAAAGCCATTTGTAAAATTAATTGTAACCCTGCTGCTGTCCAAGCACACACGCACTGTCCGGGTCTAAATGGACCCACAAATACAGTAGCAGGGTTAAAATACTTTGGCAACTGATCACTCAGGTGCTTGGAGACGAGACGACCTCAGTATTTTTCTATTGTGTTAAATAACGTTTATGCCAAGTTTTGTGTTGATACGTCACGGTACTGACGCAATGTGAAAGAAAACTATTTTCGAAAAAGGTAGCAACTCTGACAACTGAGGCGCAATACCGAACACAGAATACCTACCTCTATGCCCTGCCCCTATTTTATGAATATTCTTCACTGCACTTTTCACTTTGCAGAATGAAGACTTCATGAAATAGAGCCCTGTTCCAGTACCTGAGAAACACGAATGCAAAATTTTGTGGAAATCAATGCACGCATATAAATTTGTGTAACATACCGACATTCAATTATTTGTGTGCGTAAATACAGGGTGTTTTAGGACCTCTGGTACAAACTTCGAGAGGTAAATCCTCATATCAAAAGAAAAAAGTTCGTATGAATACGAGCCCTATCATGTGTAATTTTGGCGCTAGAGGGCTGCACAAACGTCGGAAACTGTATTGCAAGGCGATTGATTTCGAACACTAGTAACTGTGGAGCTTGTGGCTTCAGAAGTGAGGGAAAAGTGCGCGAGGGATTCCCCAAGGCGGACACCGAAAGTAGGTCCAACGGAGCATGTAGAGGATGACTTCCTACCATAGAACAACTGCACGTTGGCTGCAAATCGATACCTCTCACAGATGCAAGATGGGGAAGCAAAAGAACACTATGGATGGTTGCATAATGGCACCGGAAAGAATAGAAGACGCTGAAAGGAACATGGATTAAGTGCTCCATAGGGCCATAAACATCAACGTACAGACCCATGGACATTATGAATCTAGTTTGCAAAAAATTCAAGAAAATCTTAAGGATCATTTTGGGTGACGAGTTTTGCTGTGGGGGGTAGGTATCACGCAAACGAAGTGTAACGACAGAGGGGACAAAATGGACAGGTTGTAGGAACATACCACGGTACTGGGGGCACAGTATTATCAACAGGTACAATCATGGCATAAGAATATTGCGACTTGCAGTTCACGTAGTTGCTCGTCTAGAACACACACCGTAAGTTCCCGACTCCTACCATTGTACACAGAATGTCGAGTTCGCCATTAGCAGGAATTCCAGGATTCGTATTTCTCTTGTACCTGACGAATGAATGATGATTTTTGTCGGAATACATAGTAAGCACCATGACGTACACCAGACGTTTTACTGCGATTAACTGGTATTAATCGACGAACATACCACAGCAATCAGCCGTTAGTCGTAGTGAATGAAGGTGCACATATGATATTGACAACGTTAATTGGCCAAACCTGCAGACGGTATTGCACGCATGTGACAGCTCACGATATGGGTGTAACTCATGGATCTGTTTGGTGTGTGCTGCAAGAAACAGATTCACCCATACCATCTGCAGAAGGTGAAGGCACTAGGACCTCACGACTATGCTCCTCGCCGTGTTTGAACAATGGTTTCTGGAGCAGCAGTATGACAATGACCCTAGATTCCTACCACATATGTTTTCTGACGAGACGAACTTTTTCAACAGTAGAAACACCCACATTTGGGATGAAGATAATTCGCACACTCAGCTCACTGGCTCTCACTAGGAAAGTTTTTTTGTAAGCATCTGGGCTGCTCTCCTCCATTACCACTTGCTCGGTTTATTCATCATGCCACAAT